>JABUQX010028258.1:0-47500 GCA_015478945.1 Trachelipus rathkii | reverse complement strand
GTTCGAACACTTATCTCATTTGGGTATCAGTTAATGAGATTACAAGATCGATCGGCGAGAGCATCAAGATGGTTCACACCTTTTCTCAGCTCCTGCTAGAGGTGCGATCCTCGAGATCGTTACTCCAGCATCGCCTGGCCAAGGGAGCTTCAGTCCTTTTTGAACTTAGGGCGCATAAATTCGGTGTGCGCGCCCTAACTCTCCCTATTAGCCTGAGATATAGAATTAAACTCTGGTCCCAGAGCATATATCTGTCCCAATTTCAATAGACAATGCAGTGTAGGACAAATCTCAGTACTATACTAATCCTGTCAACTTTGGTATTATTTAAAATGAACCAATTTTACAACCCCAAATCAGCAATCTCTAACATGGTCTTGTCACCTATATAGAGACTCGCACACAGATATCCATATCCCGATCCCCTTAACTCAATCAACTTACTTCAAGTAATTATCAACGGTATATAAAAAAAAAAAAGAACAGCACCACATCCTAACTAAATATAACATACACATAGCTCTTATTCAGGAACCAAACTCGCCTAAAACACTTATCTTCCTGAATTTCCTAGCTATAAAACCCTAAGGCAAGACACGAATCTACCCAAGCATGGCACAACTTCTCATGAACAATGACAAAATTTCTACTTACCAATCAATAAAATACAAATCAATAACAAAATATATAATTTAGTTATCCTCCAGCTACATCCCAACAATGTCCACAAGGTTATATTTCTGACTATCCCCCTTAACACAATATAGCAACTTAATTAGCCGGGGATTTCATTGGTCATCACCCCGCATTGCTTAACACACACCAAGAGGTAATGCATATAGAGATAGCTTACATTCACTCAGTATCCTCAACAACCGAAATCAACCTACTCGGCGACCTTTACAAAATAACCAGAACACCACTTTCCCTGATATATCTTTTTGTACTCTCCAAATTTTAAGTCACCACAACCTGGCATACTTTTAATACATACACACGCATTCTTTTAAAAAAAAAACACATCAATTACAAGAAAACAAACTGACAAGCTTATACAGACCTCATAGAAGTAGATATACACTCCTCTCTAACAGCTAAAACTGTCTCTCTCAACAAAGCAATACAACTTGGCAAAAAAATAATTTCGAAGGGATCTAAAAAATATATCTCACATATCAATCAAAATTAGAACATCTTTATTATAAAAAAAGAAACCTACTCAAACAAAATAGATAATCGTCTCAAGGCCACTTAAACCAAATCATAAACCTCAATAATAGAATAAATAATATAATCTAATCAACTCACCTTAGAATAAGAACTGGCACCAACAGCATATCCAAACCCTAAACCGGAAAACCAACCATAAAAAATTATTCTGTACAAGAAAAAAATTACTCACTTCACACACTCAACCATCGCCAACCCACGAATCCATCTGTAAACAAAACGATAAGCTTCCTATCCCCCCAAAAAAAACAATCAATATTCTTATGTCACACTATTCAAAAATTAGCCACAAACCCATAAACCCCACTAATGACAAATTATTAAACGGCTCAAAAGGTTAAAAACTAATCAAGATGCCCCCCCCCCCCCCCCCTCTCACAGAAGTTCTCAACAATATTAAAAACTTTAAAAACTCACAAACAGTAGGCCCCGATCAAATATCTAATATCCACCTCAAACACCAAGAAATAAATGATATCATAGACCTGACACAAATATATATATATATATATATTTAATGGTGGATGACAAACCAATACTCTACCACCTTTATTAAAACCAATCAAACCACCCAGCTTCGTAAAGACCAGTGGTTTCTAACCGATTTTGAGCCATGTCCCACCTAGACATTTCTAAAATCCTGATGCCCCCTGTGATTTTTAATTTTTGTTATTCAAAATTTTATTGCTATCCACGTGAAGTAAGCTTAAAAGACCATTATTAACCTGGTCTCTCAACAAGCTTCTAAAGAATATGCATCCATAAAAATAGAAAAATAAAAAACAAAGGATAGTTAAATAAATATTCCAAACATATAATAAAGAATTGAAATGTAAAAATATAAAATATCTGAATGAATGCTTATTCTGTCATACTTTGATCATTTTAATTATCAATACAATAATAATGAAAAATAAAATTTAAGCTCACCACAAAATGTCTGTTAGTGAGATCCTTGTGCGGCATGCCTGCCACAGAGATTTTATACGTGTGGGGGAGACGGGAAATACCTTGTGTACCAATTACACATGTACATACATATATGCAAATATTTTTATGTATGCAAACTGTATAAGCACCATATACGCACGCACACTTATACAAACTCTCTAGAAAACAATTAACTGTTAAAAACTCATTCTCGAATTGCTACCTTCGTTTGTCGGTACGGTGATAGTCAAAGGGTACAAATCCAATGCATGCCCCACGTCCAACGCATACCCACCAAAATATAACCATGCCCCACCGGTGGGGCCCACGTCCCACGTTGGGAATCACTGGTATAGACCTATATCACTTTTTTAAAAAATTTGAATTTTGATTACAAAGATGTTTTGTGAGAAGTTTTAAAAAGAGCAACCGATACCTGCAACCAATAGAATCAAATTTACCTTCTAGCCATTTCAAAGTTCTGACGAAGAAAATCATTGAAGGGCAACATATGCTGTTCCTTGCTAAACTCAACATGGTTGGCTGTGTTCTGAAGAATCTTTGACATAAGCATCAGTCCTCGCTTCACCTGCTGGTTCGGTTGTTTGTCTAAAATATTGGCCTCACATGGAGATACTATGAAAAACAAGTTTAATAATAATAATAATAATAATAATAATAATAATAATAATAATTTCCTGATATAATCTAGTTATGGATCATGGTGGCCAAATTTGATGCAATCTTGAAGAAGCCGTGAGATAATATCGCAAAATTAAAAAACTAAAAAAATTAGACAACACCAAACTATGCTCAATATGGCTTTCGAAACAATGATAATAAATAATTTAAGAATTAAAATATTATTTTAAGAGTATCATATTACAATGGTTAGTGGTTACGCATAACTTCAATCTCTGCAAAAATTTCTGAAAGGCTACTAGAGGAACTTGGGAGAATATTTGAAATTAAAATAATAGTAATAATGACAACAACAAAAAAACTTATGATGATAATAATGATAATAACAGATTGAAACTCCTTCGAAAAATTATCTTTCCTGTAACTAAAAATAATTGCAACTCTTTTTATATTATATAATCAAATGTATTAAATGAAAAAACTAGTAGCGTGCAATACTACATTTACTGTAAAGGTTTGGGTCCAATATACACTAAAACCAAGAATAATTTACCAATGGCTGGATTGATGAACCGAAGAAATATAACAGTCCCAACTGCTCCAATGTTGTTTTGAGGAAACAATGGAAAACGTTTGCTTAGAACTTGATATAAACAGTGACACATACTTCGAAGTTGGGGAGGAAATCTGTTATATATTGATAGCTGTTAGTTATATCATATAAAATAAAATCCTTAATTTCTCTAATGACATTAAACATTAAAAGCGTTACATAGTTACATTTGTACAGATGAGAAACGTGGCTAGCTTATGTTTAGAATAAAATAAGTTACCCACCTATCAGCAGAAGAGATAATAGCATCGAGGCTATCACGGAGTTAGAGCAACAAGATCAACTGGTTTTTTCTTGGACGTTGCATCTTTGAATATCGGTGAGGCCGAGATCGAGGAAATCGACATGCTGCTGGACGTCACAAAGCAGGTTGAAGGATAGTGTGGATGCCGGCGATTTGTGGGGTAGGCTTCCATAAATCTAAAACCGAATCATAAATGATTAATAATGTACAAAAGCTCATCTAAAATAAGTTCTAATAAAAAACAAAATATATTTTAATATTAAATAAAAAGAAAATATTAAAATTTATTATTTTTAAACTCAAATATTTTGTCTGCCATATAGAGGAAATCTAGCAAGACTTATATACAGGAAACACAATTAAGCCAGTTATAAACCAGGTATGATTTTACCTGAAATTGCCTCTGAGAGGAAGTCTTGCGTACAGTCGGAAACTTCGCCTCTTTGTAAAGGCATATTCCACAAAGGGGTGACACAACAATTGGAGCAAGAAAATGAACATGAAGCATTTGCAAATACGCGGGCTATGATTATCTCATTGCATATATATATTTATATATATATATATATATATATATATATATATATAACTATATATATGTATATATATCATATACATATACATCATATAACCTCTTAACCATATATATATATATGCCATATATATATATACTTATAGCATATATATATATATATATATATATACTATATATATCTATATATATATATATATCTATATATATATATATATCTTATATACCTTTATATTATATAAAAATATTTATGTATATATGTATATACATATATATATCTTATATATATATATATACTATATATTATATAACATAATATAATATATTTATATTACTTATATAATAATAATATATATATCTCCAGCATATAACTATCATAACTATCCTCTATAATAACTATATATCATATATATGTATATATAATAATAATATTATATATATAATATATATATATATATATATATATATATGTATATCTCTATATAATATATATATATATATATATATGCTCTCTATATATGTGTATATGCTCATATATATATATACTATATATATATACCTGCTCTCTTTCTTACTGTGCTCTTGCATCCTCACAACCTTTGCCGGCAGGGCAAGAATATGTATATGTGTCTATCATCTTACATATACTCACTGCCTCTGCCGCCCTTGCTCGCCTTATCTGCCAATCTACAACACCTCCGGAAGGCTTTCGCCCTGTCCGATTACGAACAAGCGTCTTTATAGCTGGCTGACTCTTAACCGCCAGAACACTCCTGAAAACCATTTTCAAGCGTAATGGACCGACATAATCTCGAGGTTAGCTTGCTCTCAGGTAGGGTTTGTAATTTTTCTGATAGAACCCAATCTTCTTCCATTGGGCCTCAAGAGCTCGTTCTCTCAGGTTTCAGATGATTGTGCCTAGGCGCAAGAATCCAGCGCTGGTCCAAGAGTAATATAAGCAGAAGGAAAGGACCGGGTTGCTAGCCCTGACGCCCTATAACCATGCAAGAATCACTATATATATATATGTATATATATATATATATATATATATATATATATACCTTATATATATACTATATAACCTACTATATATATATATATATATATATATATATATGCTCATATATATACCATTATATATCATCACTTCCACCTTTGCCTGAACAGGTGGTAGGTGCGTTACATGCACTGGAAGCAGAGGTCGAAAGCCCAGCCGCGCTTATATCCTTAACTGGGCTCATCACCAGTCAGAAAAATCCACCCTAGGGCTGCACGGGACGCGACGGACCCTCATCTCGTCAATGTGGGTTCATCCCGCGGCCCAGGTGGGCCACAACATGCAGACAACTCCACCATTCACTCTATTACTTCCTTAATCCACTTTTTCTTCGGGTCTCCCAACCGGTCGATTCTTAACACACTCACCACTATGTCACTTAACCAACCAAACTATCATCATCCTGCCATGACTAAATCTAATCTTAATGTACTTTCATTTATTCTCATTTACCCTTTCTTCACCTGGCTTGCTCTCAATAGTTGTTCTGTTCATCAAGTTATTTCTCACACCTATGTGAGACCTAAAGTTATCCATTTGAACATTGTACTTTGACTTTACTCTTATTCCAGACCATAGTCTCACTACAATACTAACATAGGTAACAACATACCCTCATAGCAGACCTATTGCCTCAAGGACTTAGTCGCTTTGCGTGCAAATGATTTAATTACTTTTAGCTACCTTCCATTGTTCTGCAGCTTTCCTACTACCTCTGCATCATCAGTTCCTTTTACTCCAACTTATATATCCTAAATATTTGAAATCAGACACTTGATCAGCTGCTCTGCATCTAACATAACTTCACACCAAGGACTGTCCTCCTCAAAAACCATAACCTTCTCATAACTGTAATTTCACTTTTTGAAACCCACTTCTTTTACCTACTTAAATCTCTCAACTCATTTAGATTCACAAAATAAACCAAAATACTCAGCATATAATAAATTAAAAAGCTTTATACTTTCTTCATTCTCATCATTTTTAACTTCCATCCCCTATACACCCCCACCTCTTAATTCTTTCATAACCCCATCGCATATAAATTGAATAACCAGAAAGGACACATCACTGCCTCTCTCCGATATTAATATTAAATAATCACTTTGTATATATATATATATGTAATAATATCATACCAATCACTTTATATATATATATATATATATATATATATATATATATATATATATATATATATATATATATATATATATATATATTTTTATATATATATATATATATATATCATAAGTTGTTCATCATACTGCGCAAACTTTTTTTATTTTCACCTTACAATTAGTTAATAATTTCTAAATCACTAAAAATTATGATCTAAACCCTATGATGAAAGCAAATATTTTAACAAACCATTTGTGGAGTCATAACAACTGATGCCAGAGCCATCGCAATGGGTAACTCTCCTTTATCTCCAATCATAGTCACCAACTGGACCAATTGTTCGTACCTATCGGCAAGTACAGTTTCTGCGAGAGTATCAAACTCGGTTCCTTGTTGAAGAATTTTTGTCAACACCTGAATGATATTAAAACAAAGCATTAATGAAGATTAAAAGAGCAGATAGCTTATATCAAATTTATATAATTCGTCAGTCCAACCCCAAAACCACCATTGAATTTTGTATTTAGAAGAAAATGGACTTAAATTTTTCCATGGAAATTATATAAAATTTAAAACAATTTTTTGTGAAACCAACTAATGGTTGGGTTATAACTTTATAAACACATTAATGCTTTCGGCATTGAGAAATTTGAAAGTCAACGCTGTTGCCTCGCACATAGGTGAAAAATGGTAAAGTGGCATATTCATGGTTTTTGCATTGTACCAACTATATATAAAAACATGAGCATGGGTTGAGAAACATTTTGGGCTCTAGAAGACTTTGCAAAATTTTAGGTTCAAAAAGCTTACGGTTATTTTTTTTTATTTCAGATAATTTTTTTTACATTTAACCACTAATTAAATAATCTAGATTTATGTTACTTTTAATCTTTAAAAACTTTAATATAAAATCTTAGCAGTACCTCGATAAAAGCAGCTCTGGTCTGCAGGTCTTTGTGATACCCTAGTCCAATTGAATGCATAAGACCAGAATCGATATTCGCTGACAAGAGATTCGACATTGCTTGGATAGTAGCATTTCTAAGAGTAGATAATTTTGATGGCTGTAAACGTTGCCTTCTGTCGTCCTTCTCTACCTACAGGAAAACAAGAAAAATATTCCAATATTAATTTCCTCAGAAGTATCAAAATACATAAATAAATAATGAAGCAGGAAGACTAATTTTATTTCTAGAGAGAATCATATTACATGAAACATCATTTATTATACACTACTAAAATCTACTAGTCCAAATCTAGAATGAAACATGTTTAATAAATACCTCTTGTGCTTCAGTACAATCGTTCAATAAATTCATGAAAAGGGTGAAGTATTTCAAGAACATCTGAGACTTGGCTTCCATTAAATCACCTCTATCATTTTCTTCCGGTTGCAGAGGAAGTCCGCGAAGCAATGCTGCTACTGCTTCCATACATGCCTGGTCAAGATCTCGACAACAACTTGCAATTTCGTACGACCACCTAAATCCAAATTTCAAAACAAGTTTATGCATGAAACTATTTAATAATAAGCCTTGAATTCAATGGAGACAAATTGTGGTAAAAACAAGAGCCCCAACCATCCTCTATTTTCCTAACTTTCTAAGACTTAAAAAACTTTCAAAAAATCGTGTATAACGATATGTCATCCTTGAATATATATGATAACATTGATATGTTCCCCTTCTATGGTATCAGTAATAAAAAGCCTGCCCCTTTTTAAAAGAGCTTTAACTTTTAGTCAAGTTATATGAATAAATCATAACAAATAAAAGCATCTCGTCATGGAACCTAAAATGATATTAATTAAAAGTCGCAGCAACTGAACTATGTAAATAAGTACCATTCATGAAATTTAATTAACACATTAATTAATTAATTTAATTAACTAATTAAACCGCAAAAATACATCAAACATTTCACTTCTCACTATATGAAAAGGAAATAAAAAACTGAAAAAATTCAGATCACTACCCGAGGTGCCAGGTCCAACGGACCAAAGCAATCTGGATGAAATACCTCATATCCAACAGGAGACACGCCAAATGCAAAGCAGCGCCTCGGACTATGCCAATCATCCCTTCTCTGCATCATTACCTCAACAAGTTGGCATAATTTTGTCTTTATGTGAACAGTCTTTACCGTGGTGTCTAAGTACGGCACGTACCGAAAATACATTATGCCAAATAAATAATAATAAACCAATCAAATAAAAATAAAAAACCCAATGATTTTTTTGATTTCTGCGAAAAAAAAAAAAAAGCCCAACAAAAAAAAAAAAAAATAAAAAAAAAATCCCAACTTCATCATTACTCGAATCTGCCCAAAAAGGGCAATGCGACCAAAAAATAAGTCCTCACCCAAACCCAAAACCAATGAAATATCTTGACCGATTGCGTTAGAAACAAAGAATCCGTAGCTCCTATTAATCCGTATGTGATCTTTTCTTAGGATTCGATTACCTTTATAAAATATATTTTTGAAAACGCCAACTGCCTGAAATAAATCCATAATTCCATGTTTTTCTTTTCTTTAACCTAGGAGTCAAAGCCGCAGCGGTATTTCACCTGTGATGTATATCTGATAAAAACTGCTTAATATGCTAATTGTATATTTTTATTCTGAGATGGTAGTATGTGGTTTGCGTTATTGAATCTACTAAATTCAGCGGTATGCATTCTCTCAAATCAAAAACACTGACGAGAAGACCATGCACTTTTCTGTCGTACGGATAAAGATGTATATCCTTATCTGATGGTTTATTGATGAGTCGTGTTAAAGCAGTTTCCATTTCGTGTGTATGCGTAGAAGTCGCAGTCCTTAAGCATATCTGTATGAAGTAGTAATGCCGAGCTTGTTAGTGCGTTAGTCTGTAAGTGTCGTTAAATGTCCAGTGATTAGTCGCAGTGTATATTATTATGATTTATATAATATAATTCTGCGTCATATTTAGTGTCATGTTCAATATCATAAGCATTAGTCTAGTCTTGTTTTACTCTCCCGCTGTTTATTTGATATTTTAAAATCCAAATTTCCTGAAATCTTTAATTTCAATTACCTCAATAAACTCCTTTTACAAGTCTCTCTTCTTTTCTTTAGATTCTCTTATCTCTCTTCTTATCTATTAATTCTAACTCAAATTTCTACTCTAGTTTAGACAGGTAATACTCTTCATGCATCTCACATTCTTCAATCTCTTTCCCATTGAAAGATGGTCTAACTGATTTTACGTTCTATAGTTCACTATTGCAATGCTATTTACAATGCTGAAGATATTAGTTTAAATGATGTTTTTGTTTTTTGAGCGCCAAAGACAATGTTGGTGTTGGAGTTAAAATTTTCGCCGCTTATCTATATTTAGCTTGTTGCATTATTAATATATTTTAGCACCAGTGCAGAGTTATTTTATCAGCAAATTTATAATATTAGTCATATTATCGGAAATCGGCCAACCTCTTCTGACTTATCAATGATTTTTTATCCTACTGTTAAGACTCCCATATAGAATTTATCACTCCCAAGACCAATCTACTTTCTTGTGATGTACCTTCATTAAATTAATGTGCCTAACAGTTTTGGATGATCGTTATTTCATATCATTCAAGGTTAAGACAAGAATCTGTATGTCTTGCTTGATCAAATTTTTAAAATGGTTCTATATAATTCAAACCTTCTGATCTTTCCATCTAACATGTCTTAACATTTTGCTGGACTGATTCATCGTTGTAGGGTTTATCATATTTTTTTTACAAGCTTTGTGAATAAACTTGCTTGATTTGCAATAGAGAGAAAGGTTGAAAGCAATCTACGTTAGTGAGTCTAGCTATTTCTTCTTCATTTGATTTTAAATCTGGTGTGAGAAATAGCTCTATTGTTTTTAGCTTCTCAAATTTTTTTCATTTTCACACAATTTTATGCCTAGGCGATATAAGCAATCCAGTCGTAGGAATCCACCCCTCATTCAAATATTATTTTACAAGTAAACTCACATCGCTTCACTCTTTAATTTTCTTGTAAAATAGTTCCAAGTACTCGATCTTTTCGACACCATATAAAAAAAACATTGTGACATGTAACACTAAGGAATAATCAATTCCAAAGTATTAAACTAGCAATTAAAAATGACAAAAAAATGTACTCTTGTTTAAATGTTTCTTAACTCGCAGAGTGCAAAACTGAAACTAATTAAGGATCAAAACACAAAATACTCTTATAAACAATGGGACCCAGCTTTCTTTCAAACATGCTAAGGCTAGCAATAACAATAAACATGGTTTAAAAGCAGATCAGTTTCTGTTTTCTAAAAATATTAAAAGAGCAAAAAAAGAGAGAGAATTAGATAAAAAAATGTAGTAGGAACATTTGTTCATTGTGTCGTGTAAATGGGAAAAAATTTGAATACTAAATTATAAGCCATACCGAGATGGGAAGGGGGGATGTGAAAGGCAAGGTCAAGCTTGCAATACCGTGTATACCGGTTCACCCAGGTAGTATGCAAGTGCAACTATTTGACCAATACCAGTCAAAGCAGAACGTAAAAGGCGAGAACAGAGCTGGTACACCTGGGCGTGGACACAAAACATGACACATGGATGGAGGCAAAAATGTAATGTATCCACTATGAAAGTCATACTACATAAAAGAAGCTGCACACTAGCGAAAAAGGGGCGGAAACAAACAGCTATGGGCACGGGCAAAGGCCATCACAATGAAATCTAAACAACAAAAGCGCTATATCCCATTCGCCCATGTCCCCCAAAATATAATAATTAAATATAAATAAATATATAAAAAAATATAAAAATAAAAAAAAAATAAAAGTATATAAAAAAAATAAAAAAAAAAAGAAATCCGCCTAAACCCAATAAAAAAAGGATGGACCCACCCAAACCCAAAACAAAAGCTAAAAAATAAAATCACGACATTCGCTAGTAAATATCAAAATAGCATAAAAACCTAATAAAACCAAAAAAAAATAATAATTAATAAAAAATAATAATATAATATGAAATAAAAAAATAAAAAAAAAAAAAAAAAAAAAAAAAAAAAAAAAAAAAAAAAAAAAAAAAAAAAATAAAAAAAATAAAAAAATAAAAAATAAAAGTAAACATACCACCAAAAAAGAACCATAACAAAAGACAAAGACAACGAAGAAAGTAGCGTAAATAAGTTGTAAGTTTGTATTAATTGAACATTACTATAAAAGTCACAAACATATATAGTTACTCTAAATAATAAAATACATATTCAATGAACATCGATCATAGTGATGAAGTTGGGAGTCGTTAATAATAATATATTAATATTAAGAATTAATTAAATAAATAATAAATTAATTATAAATATAAAATTTATTTTACAACAAAGCATGTTTGAAATTATAAAGAATTAAGATTAATAATCTGACAAGTTTAAAGATATCATAATAAGTAATAATCAATCACATAATAATAAATAGATTATATCTGACAAGTTCTAAAATATATTAAAAACATGAAATTTCATTATAATAATAATTTAATTTAATAATACATATTTCAGTCACCACTAGAATAAAGATACAATTAAATCCAAGTGAACCATAATGATAGGAGATTACAAGAACAAAACACTGACCCACATGTAAAACACACCTAATATAAAATAGCATAAAGTTGAATATTAGACTTCCTAGTGTATTTTATATTTATATTTTTATTTTTTGATTTATTTACTGTTATTTTTATTTGGCTCTTTGAATTTCTTATATTATCTTGTATTATTTATTTTCTTTCTTCAGTTTTTCATTTCTTTCTTGGTTTCTTTTATTTATATATTTATTTATAATATGTTATTGTTCTATCATACTTTGTACATAGTAATTGAGTCATTAACATTTGTTAAGATTCAGCTATCATGCATGATGGACTACTTCGACGACTAGGCAGCGAAACTGTCCGAGGAATTGTTCCTAATGATCTATAACCAAATCATTGTTCAATTCACTGAAAGCAATTCATTAATGTCCTTCATTCCGCGCATATTGGTTCATCCGTTTTTCATGAACAACAAGTTTTCGTCAATTTAAATATAAATTTATATATATAGTATGCAATAAAATATATAATAGTAGTAGTAGTATAATTATATTTATTTATAATATGTTTTCATATAAATAGTGAGTATATACTAAAGGTATATTATTATATATCATATAATAATTATATAGTGAATATAGTAATTTAGGTCGCTCAATTCTGTCTGTACTTCTGCTCTAAGGTTTAGAATATATACTTATATTCTTATAGAGTTGCATATATTGTTATTATGATCATTGAGAGCGTTGATGGAATAAAGTTTAATATGTAAAAAATATATATAATATCATAAAACTCATACTGGCGAACAGAGTTAAGATTAAAAGATTATATACACTAGCTCTTATGCTACTGATCTTTTATGTAGAATTAACTATTCTAGAGAAATATTACAGAATATACTATCAACCATCATAAAAAATTGATGTAAATAGTATACCTGCGTTTTACAATAGTATTATCCTTGAGTATAGTATTCAGTATTACGATCATACTAGGTCTGCTCATTGTATAGTTGTGATAAACTATGTACTCTTTGCCAAAGTCGAGTGTGTAGAGCTTCTGGGTTAAAGTTTTTTTCATTCTGAATTTCAAATTTATTGTAATTCTATGCTGAGGCACTGTGCCTAATCTATGAGAGACTAGAGACTATAAGCGTAGTGGATCTATTTCACAATTATTAATAGAATTAGGTTTTTAACCAACAATAGCCAATAAAAACCCTTTCAGATCCAAAAACAATTTTAATTGATTAAATTAGGCCTATCTAAATAGGTATATAAAGCCTCAATCCATTACTATCACGTCTATCATCTAGTCAAATATATGTAACTCATTCTACTCATTGAACATCTAGACATTTGACTTGAAATATTTTTTATGCCTTCATAATATCGTATTTCTATCTTCATTGTGCTTAAATCACTTCGGAAAATAGGATCTCAATGAAACATTAATTTGTTTTGTTAATGTTTCTTAAGATGTTTTGCTTCATCGTGTGTCGAAATGTTTTGTGTCAGCCAGTGTGGGCTCAGCCTTAGAAGTCACATGGGCTTATCAAGACTGTCCCAGTCAAAAAAATGCAAAAATGCATCCTTTATTGAACTGTATTCAACGTCCCTAAGATTTAGAACATCCTTACTCCTCTATTCAAATAATTAAACCCAAATGGAACAACTATAGTAGTCGAATCATGCACATACTCACAAAAGCAGTTTAATATTGCTTGACCGAGGACAAAGATATATAACAAATATAGAGATCAAACTATTAACATGCTTCATATTAATCACTAGAACAGGCGATGAATAGTGGTACTTCCTAAACCTACACTCACATAGACATTAGCAGTTAACAGCGATTCTTATGAGATAGAATTGAGACACTTGTAGACTATTCTAACTGAGTGCGTAAATCACCTCTACGATCATAGAATTTAGTTATCATATGAACCGACTCGTGGTCATTATAAAATACTAATGTGTATCGACAATTAGACATATGTATATCATCGTCAAGGATAACGGACGAATGATAGCTCTATACAATATCTCGACATATATTACTTATATCAAAATTATTCATTCATTATATAATTATTCATTATTTCTTCTTATTTATTCTTATTATCATTATCTGCTTAACCAACAAAGTATCGCTATTATTTATTACTCATTATTATTAATTCATTATTCATTATTATTATATTATGGTTACTTGGGATTTGATCTATTTAGGCAATAAAGTAGAAATGGAGATGATATACAGAATGGAATGAAAGAATATTAATTAATATAAGTATTATGAATTTTAAAAGTTAATGACCAGAAAAATGGTTGAACGATAAATAAAGTTAATATCCATAACGAGAGGAAAGCAAAATAAAAAAGCACTGATGAAGAATGTATTTGAAGAACAAAACAAATCTAGTTCGCAAGGTAAATTAATGAATTGAGGGTCTATGGTAGAAAATGTTATGGTGCTATATATTATCTGATGTTTCCATTACGATTATTATGTTGGTCAAATCCTATACTTATTACAATTATCACAAGAGGTAACTAAGAAAAAAATTATAATGAGGATTACAAGACAAACGATTAACTAATGAGTGAAAGCGATTGAAAAACTTTACCAAAACAATTTACAAAAGATAATGGCAGAAACTAAACCTATTGCGAAAGGTTAACTTTTGATTTTATCTTTCCATACCTGTCCTTGCTGGTCAAAAAATTTATCTATGACCAATTTAACTTGTTCAAAAAATATTGGGTAAAGCAAGGGTGACATTTCATGTCCAACCAATTCTTTGACATGTTTCTGCATTTGTGCTCCAAACCGGTCATTGACACTCATAAGAAGTTTCAATAAATTTCCTAAAAACCTGTAAAAGAAATTTATTAGGAAAGAACGAATAGAATGGGCGGCTAGGCTACAAACATGCGGTGTTTGGCGAGCTTTTTAAGATAAATCATACTTTGATATGTTATTTTAGAGACAATCAATAAAAAAAAAAAACAGTTTTCATTATAGTTCAACATAGTTCAAATATGACCCGTTTGCACATGTGGTGTTTGACTATTAGTTTTAAAAAGTTCGTTGAAAAGTTCTTATATATTTCATTATTAATATTTCAATTATTAGGATTTTGAAACTATAAAATCAATAAAAATATGATAATTAATTTGACTTTGCTTACTGTGTGACCGGACAATATTGATTATCTTGACTAGTGATGGCGATTATAGCCTTCCTTATATCTGTTCCTGTTAGATTCTTAGAAGGGGTTCTGCCCAACAAACTTACACCACCAAGTGCACAAAGAAATCCAGTCATATTGGCCCACTCATTAACTTGATCTTGAATCTATGAAAATGTAAACTTGAAAACTTTCACTACTTATTCCTTAGAAATCGTAATAACATTACATTACAACAATGGAAAAAATAAACTTACAAGTAAATTTTAGAGAATAATTTTTAGTTCAATATTTAATATTTCCAGAGAAAGACTATTAATAGTGTTATTCCTGAGGTTAGAAGAGTTATCGCGCTATCTATATTTTACGATAATGATAAAAGCTTTAGTACCTCAATGTCATGTTCGGAGCTTTGATGTGATGCTCTTCTCTTACCGACAGAGCGATGAAATGTGTCGGAAATTTGACCTTCCTCAAGTCTGGATTTTGGATATGAAGTGAGCATCTTTGTTAAGTTATCCCAATTAATAAATGTATCTTCCCAAGCCTTTCAAATAATAAATTATTAATAACTTGAATGAGAATCTTAAATTAAAATAAATGGGATTCTTAAACAAGTCAATATCATATAATAAGAATCCCATTTATTTTAATGGGATTCTTATTACATGATATTGACTTGTTTAAGAAGAATCCCATTTATATTAATGGGATTCTTATT
This sequence comes from Trachelipus rathkii, assembly GCA_015478945.1. Taxonomy (NCBI): domain Eukaryota; kingdom Metazoa; phylum Arthropoda; class Malacostraca; order Isopoda; family Trachelipodidae; genus Trachelipus; species Trachelipus rathkii. The sequence continues at coordinate 31,631 of JABUQX010028258.1, read as the reverse complement.
ATATGATATGGACTTGTTTAAGAATCCCCATTTATTTTAATGGGATTCTTAAACAAGTCAATATTATATAATAAGAAATTTGAAGAAATAAGCATATAACACTAAACTACTTTAAAGACATTAAGATTTAATTTAATTACCATTATGCACCCTTGAGTCCAGTTTTCAATTTTCCTTAAAAGTGCCATAATACGCTTTTGCAGAGCTGCCCGACCTGTGAAAAAAAGTAAAGATTTGGAAAAATAAACCACCAAAGGCCAAATCAAAGAGAGGGATGTAAGGAATCCAATTATGAATTATGACCAATACTATTCAATTTTAAATACTCTCTTCAGCAAGTGTTTAGAACATCTGATAATTTTAAGATAACCCATACAGTAAGTAGGCCCTTTAACTAACCATTGGAAATAAAAATCCTCAAAAATATTGCAATACAAAGTAATCAATCACTAAAATATCAGACAATAATATATTAACAGATTCAATATTTTAGCCCATGGAAAGGAATAATATATATATATATATATATATATATATATATATATATTATATATCTATTAATATTATACTATATATATATATATATATATATATATAGTATAATTATATTATATATATTAGATATTATATATATAATAAATATATAATATATAAAATATATATTATATATATATATATTATATATTATATATATATATATAGATTATATTATATAATATACATATAAAGAATATATATATATAATATATATTATTATATATATATATATATATATATATATATATCATCTGCGCCTTGGTTCCCCAGAACTTGGGGTTGGGAGTGCAAACATGCACCAGAAAAAAATAGCTACGTAGACATACCCTTAAGTGAGAGACCATCACAATAAAAATCTGCCCTGAAGCATCACAACACTGTGATAGTTAGTCACCAACTATGGCATTTTGTCAAAGTCAGAGTTCATCCCAGGCACACACCATGCACCCTCACAAAGCCACACCATTACTCCTATTATGCACCAATCCTCTCGCTTGGGCTAAATTCACACTTTCTTTCAGGCACACTCTAACTCACTCAATCCACATTTTCTTTAATTTCACAGCCATCAATCCCAACACACTCACCTCTATACACCAGCTTAACCAACCGACTATTATACATTCTTTCCATATGAACAAACCATATTAATACAACTCTCATTTCTTTTGTCATTCCCGAATTTCGTCACACCATACATCACAGCTTCCTAACGTGCTCATTCCTCATTTTATCAATTATTCTCACACCTTACATGCTCCTATGATTATCCATCTCAGCAGACTGCACCTTAGATCTAAGCCTGTTATTCCACACCAATAATTTCACTGCTATACATTAACACCGGTAATAACATACCATCATGCAGAACTCTAAAGCACCTAAGACTTAGCCCATTGTATTCAACATAGATTTAACTGCACCAGCCACCATCCTACAACTCAACTTTCCTACTATACTATGCATCATCCATTCCCTTTTCATCCAGCATATGCCTAAATATTTAAACTCAGATACTAACCCCCGAAGTCTTCCATTTAACATGATTTCACACTGTGGACTCCACTCACACACTGCCATCACCTTTCATTTACTTTCAAACCCCTCCTTTTATACACCCTGTTAAACCCCTCTACCGATCCTCTCAAATTTTCCTCTGATTCACCACACAAAACCAAATCATCTGAGCACCATAAGCAAAGCTCCCTTCATTATCTTCCATTCTCCATCAGTCTAAACCCCCTCCCTGCCACTCCTAATTTTAATTCTTTCATCACCATATCCATATACAAATAATATAGCCATGGAGACATAACACATACCTGCCTCAGTCCACGATTAATATTAAACAATTCCCTCTCCACACCATTTATTCCTACAAGCGCTTCGCTATCAACATACATATATTCATCCCATTCAAAAGCCAACCACCAACACCTTATATCATTAACACCTGCCACAGAGCTTTCCTATTAATCCTTTCACAAGTCCATAAAACCTAAATACAGCTCTCTCTCTCTCTCTCTCTCTCTCTCTCTCTCTCTCTCTCTCTCTCTCTCTCTCTCTCTCTCTCTCTCTCTCTCTCTCTCTCTCTCTCTCTCTCTCTCTCTCTCTCTCTCTCTCTCTCTCTCTCTCTCTCTCTCTCTCTCTCTCTCTCTCTCTCTCTCTCTCTCTCTCTCTCTCTCTCTCTCTCTCTCTCTCTCTCTCTCTCTCTCTCTCTCTCTCTCTCTCTCTCTCTCTCTCTCTCTCTCTCTCTCTCTCTCTCCTCTCTCTCTCTCTCCCCCTCTCTCTCTCTCTCTCTCTCTCTCTCTCTCCTCTCTCTCTCTCTCTCTCTCTCTCTCTCTCTCTCTCTCTCTCTCTCTCTCTCTCTCTCTCTCTCTCTCTCTCTCTCTCTCTCTCTCTCTCTCTCTCTCTCTCTCTCTCTCTCTCTCTCTCTCTCTCTCTCTCTCTCTCTCTCTCTCTCTCTCTCTCTCTCTCTCTCTCTCTCTCTCTCTCTCTCTCTCTCTCTCTCTCTCTCTCTCTCTCTCTCTCTCTCTCTCTCTCTCTCTCTCTCTCTCCCCCTCTCTTCTCTCTCTCTCTCTCTCTCTCACCTCTCTTTCATTTCTCTCTCTCTCTCTCTCTCTCTCTCTCTCTCTCTCTCTCTCTCTCTCTCTCTCTCTCTCTCTTCTCATTTTCACTCATATGCTTCAATGTAAAAATTTGATGTATATATCCTCTACCGCTTCTAAATTACCTTAATTTCCAACAATCAGTCACTCATTCACTCAACACACTTTCAATCAAAATACCAGCATATATCTTCCCAACAACACTCAATAAACTAATTCCCCTAGTTTCCCTTATGAACTTTACCCTTATACAAGGATACTATCACTGCTCTTCTCCAATTCTTCAGAACGACACCCTCCACAAACGCTTTGTTACACAACTTCCATATCCAGTCAATCACAAACTCATCTCCATTCTTGAACATTTCACCAGTAATTTTATTTATATCAGCTGACTTACCAATCTTCAACTATTATCACTCTACCTATTACCTCTTCCCCAAAAATACCCACTTCTTTTTACACCATCAAACACTCACACATTTACTATCACCTTTACATCACTGGCAATGTTATAGTGATTTTCGAAGTGTTTCCTCCACAATTTCCTCATACCCATCTCATCAGTAACGAAAGTACCATCCTTATTCATTTTATTTTATTATTCTATGAATATTCCCCATACTCTCTTTCTTAGCCTTTCGCACTTTTTTCCAGAACAGCTTCCTATTCCCTTGTAAGTGACCCTTCATCCTCCTTTCAAACTTTATTTACCTCTTTTTTTTTTTTCTTCTCCAATGTATGCAACTTTAAGCTTTCATCTTTTCTTCCCTAAATATTTATTTCCATACACCTTTCTTTCAAAACTTCATCATTGGTTTTTAGCACATTCAACCACGCATCTTTTTTTTTTTTTACTTTTTGCATCACCTTTTCATTCCAACATTCACCATTAATATTCTTATATCCTACTTTAACACACCCATATACTTCTCTTGCACTATTAACAAACGCTTCCTTCATTTGAGTCCAAATTCGCCAGTTTCATGCTGTTCACACACTCAAGTGACTTATTTGCAAATGCTCTCACATACTTTTCCTTATTACCCTGTTTATTCCTCTTCCTCCTCCTCCTCCTCCTCCAGGTCTCCTATGACTTTGCCTGTGATTACATTTGACAGAGTGCATGGGCTCCTGAAATCTATGAACTTTAGGAAGGCAGGTGGCCAGGATGGCATTCCTCCCCGAGGTTTAAGGGAGTGTGCTACCATGCTGACCCCTCCCCTCGCTCAACTATATTCTCTATGCCTCAATACTAGCGCTTTCCTTCAGTGTTGGAAGCTCGCATATACCCAACTTATTCCGAAGAAAGGTAGCCTCTCTGATCCTTCTAATTATAGTCCTATGGCTCCCACTTGTATTCTATCTAAGATCTTTGAAACCCTTCTAAACTCTCACTTCTTAGATCATCTGGAAACTCATTCCGATCGCCAGTACGGCTTATGGCGCTCGAGGTCTACTGGCAATATACTTTCCTATCTTACCGATTTATGGTTTCCTCCCTTAGGAACTAAGGGGAGACTTGTGTGGTGGCGAATGACATATCCAAAGCACTCTCCAAGCTCCCCTCCTTCTCTTTACTTACTTATGTCTAGCTTTCTTTCAAAGCGCTCAATATCGACTGTTGTTGATGGGGCGACTTCTTTTTCTGTCAATAATGGTGTGACTCAGGGTTCTGTCTTATCTCTTACTTATTCCTACTTTTCATTAATGATCTTCTCACCTGTCACATCTAACTCTACCCACTCATATATCGATGACTCGACTCTTCATTCTTCAGTCTATTTCAAATCTTGTTCTCTTTTTATAAACGTCAGCTAGCCTTTATTCCAACTTGATTCTATTATCGCTAATCTAGATAGATGTGGAGCTGTCTCAACCTTGTGAAATTAAATTCATTAAAAACCCAACTTCTACAAATCTCCCTCTCTAAGACACCTTCTAACTTTCCTATCCCTTTCGATGATTTTCTTGTCCCCTATAAGTATTGGCCATGACCGTCCTTGACTTCACATAAACAGAAAATGTCTTGAAACTTCATCAAAAATATCATGCTAAGAACTGATTGACTGCAGGACTATTTCTGCTTTCACCATAGCAGGTTAGCCTGCCTGAGGTAACACAGAGACTGGCCCAGTCACCTACGTATAACATATCAAAACAAAGATTACATGCCTATTTGTGTTTGGGCCTTGACTGATCTTGCTTTGTCTCATTTCTATAGGTACTGCAGCGGCAAGTGCTCGAGGGAACTTACCACCATCTTTACGATGCCCTCGTAGCACAAGGGATGCTGTGTCTGCATATGAGTTTTGTTATGATATTAGTAACTCCAAGCTTGTTCGCTGTGGTGCTTCCTTCTTTCCTGCCACCTCTGTTCTGTGAAATTCTCTTCCATCTGCGTTTCCTGCTGAATTTAATCTCTCTCACTTTAAAGTCTGCATTTGTGCTCATCTGCGCAATTTGCGCTAGATGATGCACTTTTGAGACATATAACATCCCCTCCTTGAATAGGGCTCTGCCCGTGAGTGATGGTGACAATTGTATTTGAAAAAAAAAAGAAAAAAAACCTTCTCACTCCTAATTCTCCCAACTTCATTCCTTTTTTCTTTCCTCTCCATCCATGCCCCCACTAACTTAATTTAACATAAAACAACAATGATCTGATATTTCCATCCCCAACACCGTTGTAAAGGAGTTGCCAAGGGCGACCCGCCTGTGTATAAGTAAATAAATATATTTATATTATTTATTTATCTCATGCCTAATCAATGCTTTTCCCCCTTCATTAATTATTTTATTTAAATTGGATTGAATTATATATTTTTTCTCTTTATAAATATCCAAATATTATTACTGTGTGTCCTATTTATTCGTGGATGTTGAATATTTACTCTTCCCACATGTGAGCACACCTCGGACAGTATAATCAGGAGTCTATTAGATATAGTCATCCCCTATTATTACTTTTCTTGAAATGGTTTGAAATACTTCAATATGGCTGCTACTCATATTGAAGTATGGATGACTTATGTCTATTGTCCTAACAGATCGATCGAATAATATCAAGCAGCTGATTCAATTAATTCAGAGCTTCCCTTTCCAGAGCTGTGGAGTTACTCCATTTAAGGGTAGGCCAATATATATAGGTATATATATTGTGTTTGTTCTCCAGGCAAACAATATCTACATCTGACCATATATGATTTTTGGTACTCTCAGCTACAGCTGTTACAATTTATTTTATTATTTTTATTTATGCATCATTTATTATTTATCCATTTATCATATATATCATTTTTTTGATTGAGAAAATGAGGGAGAAGAAGAATAAATTATATTTAGGTTTTATGGATTTGCAACAGGCGTATGATAGAGTTAATAGGGAAGCTTTATGGCAGTTATTAGTGATATATGGTGTCGGTGGTAGGCTTCTGAATGGAATCAAAAGTATGTATGACGATAGTGAAGTGTGTGTAAGAATAAATGGTGTCAATGGAGATTGGTTTAGGATTAATAGCGGAGTGAGACAGGGTTACAGGTCTCCCTTGGTTATTCAATTTGTATATGGATGGGCTATGAAAGAATCTTTGAGGTGGGGATGGCAGGAAATGGTGTTAGAACAATGGAGAATGTGGAGGGTGCCCTACCATTATATGCGGATGATTTGTTCTGTGTGGCGAATCTGAAGAGAGTTTGAGAGGATTGGTAGAGAGATTTGGCAGGGTATGTAAAAGGAGGGGTTTGAAAGTAAACGTAGATAAGAGTAAGGTTATGGTTGTGAGTGAGGACAGTCCTCAGTGTGAAGTTATGTTAGATGGTGAGCAGCTGGAGCAAGTGTCTTGAGTTTAAATATTTAGGTATGTTGGATGAGAAGGAACGGATGATGCAAGAGTGTAGTATATGCTGTGAATTGGTAAGGAAGGTACCAACACAGAATGTATAGGACCAAGTCTTGAGGCAATAGTCCATGATGAGGGTGTTGTTACTGTACATGGACATAGTAGTGAGACTATGGTCTGGATTAAGAAGTATAGATCTAAACAATGTGTTCAGATGGACAATCTTAGGAGCATGTTAGGTGAGAAGAATTAATAAAATGAGGAAATGAATTTAATGAGTTGTGTGTGTGAAGAAAGGGGTAAATGAGGAGAATATAGTTATGTTGAGATGGTTTGGTCATGTGGAAAGGATGAATGATAATGTTTGGTTAAGCGGATGTATAGTGGGAGTGTGTTGGGAACCTGAACCGGCTGGGAGACCGAAGAGAAAGTGGATTGAGTCGGTGAACGAATGTCTGAAGGAGAGAAATGTGAGTTTGGCAGAGGCGAGAATAAAGGTGCATGATAGGAGAGAATGGCGTTGTTTTGTTTGGGGGCATGGTTGTGGCCCACCTGGGCCAAGGGATGAACCCTTACATTGACGATTTACCATAGTGTGGGTCCGTCGCGGTCCCATGAAGCTCTAGGGTGGATTTTCTGTCTGTGACGAGTTTTCACTAATTAATGGTACAGGGCGGTATGGCTGGGCTTTTCTTTTCGACATTTGTCATATTCTCCTACTGCTTTTCTTTTCCGATGCTTGTAGCGCACCTTACCCCCAGTCTTGGGGCAAAAAGGAAGATAAAGAAAGAAAGAAAGAATCATTTTTTGTACAGTGAATATAATCATTTCTATATTCACAGGAACCAGATTCGGGCTATACTAATAGCCCTCTTAGAAAATAAGACTGGGTTACACTTATAGCCTTATTTCAATCAGGCTTGGGCTATACAAATAGTCTTTTTCTCAACAATCAGGCTTGGGCTATACAAATAACCCTTTTCTCAACAACCAGGGTTGGACTATACCAATAGCCTTACCTAAATCAGACTTGGGCTATACTGACGGTAGATTTCTTCAGACTTGGATTATACTGATAGCCTTCTTCAAATCAGTACTTGATTGGACTTCCTTGAAACAAAGGATGAATCGATTCACAGCTGCAGCCACAACATAGATCTTCAAAGAACATCAATCCAAGCATTCGTTCTTTTTCCGATTTGCATCTATTTTCATCCAAAATACACACTCTTGCTTCTAGTGTAACCATGGAAAATAATCCCTAGATTAGACTCATCGAACCATTGAAATATTGCACTCTCAGTACCCAAGCATTGTGCTTGCTTTGTAAATAATAATAAAGTTCAATATTTCTTTGTGTCCTATTCGGCTGGAGAATTTATGCTTGTTGAGACATCCATCTGGACTCACCCACTTAGTATTTCATTTACATTTATAACTGCAATTATAACATTCGTGGATGTTCTCTGTTCCCATATGGTTTTGAACATATTAACCTAATGGCTCTGATTAAATGAAATTCCTACCTAACAGCTTCAGATTATAGAGCTCAGCATCAGAAATTTATAGGTAGTAGTCGGGAGAGACATTTTGGGAATATTTATTTATTTTTGGGAGGAATTATTCATTTTAGGATAAACCTCGGGTCGCCGTCCTTCATAATCCCTGGTTTATAAGTTCTCTATTTTTTTTTATGCACACTCTCCCCTACACCGTCACTAATTTAACATACATCACATACTTCAATATCTCCTTCTACACCAGCATCAAATCAAAACTTACACTTCAATTTGACACAATCTTTACCTTACACCAACTCTTGTATACTTATGGATAGCGTTCAAAAAAAGGTATTACTTACACACATACCTCTCATCTCACAGAAATTAATCACCTTCCTACCATTCTCATGTTCTTCTGCAACCCCAAAGGCACCTGTTAAACCATCCCTCTTTCGATCAAGTATACAGTCATTCAAGTCACCCAACACAACTGTTTTGAAGCCCCCACTCACAATTCAAAATATCATTCAGATTGTTCCAGAAAGTTTCACTATTCTCAATACCACACTCAGGCAGACCATAAGCAATAACCACACAAGCCTTAATCTTCTCAAACAAATTTAACCATTAGTTTTCTAATGCTCACACAAACAATCTCCACTATAGCTCTCTGCTACAAGTCAGTTATCAGATTGGCAACTCATTTTCTCTGTCTCTCCTTTCTCTCCACCCCAGCACACACACACACACACACACACATTTCATTCCACACCACTCGTCTTCATTTCTTTTCCTCCTTGCTTCAGTCAAAGCAAGCAGTTCAAATTTACCCCTTTTAAATTCATTCACCACCTCTTTACTCGCTATTTATTCTTCTAACATTCCATATAAACAAACGTTTCACAGTTTCGCCGAAAGATACAAGGTTATTTCAGCTACGACCAGGTCCGAAGCCTGCATAAGCATTCTTAGGAAATAAATAAGTGGTAGCTGGTCCCCAACCAAGTTACCACTGTCCCTTTAGTAACCTCTTAGGACACATAAAACATACGTTATTGGAATTCTTTATATATATATATATATATATATATATATATATATATATATATATATATATATATATATATATATATATATATATATATATATATATATATAATATATAGTATATATATATAAAGAGATATATAGTAAAGTATATATATATATATATATATATATATATATATATATATATATATATATATATATATATATATATATATATATATATATATATATATATATACTACCATGAAAATGTGTGCCTGGAAATCTGGAATCCAAAGAAGCTGCATGCAAATTTCAAAAACCATTATTAAATATAGTTAATCAAATCTACTTATATTTGAATGGTAAAAACTTGTGTCTTATATCCAATTGAATAAAGGTTTAATTTACCTTTTATATAAGGTAAATTTCGACCTTAATGACTGTGTGGATTATAAGACTCTCATATGTTTTACCTTTAGTTTCTACTAAGGAATTATAATAAAGTATGCTTCTCTACTACCAAATTCCCCTTTGATAAAAAAATGTAAATGTGTTTAAATAGCATACAAGTTCAATCAAATCGATCTAATATAATGAAGACAAATTTAACAAAAAAAAAAACAAAAAACACGATAGTCTAATTGTAAATTTTTAGCCAAAAAATAATTCTTATATTAAAAAAAATATATTATAAAAGTTCTCAATTATATAAAATGAGAACAAAAAAAAAACTTCCTAACAATACACAAAAAAAATCGCTTTATCAAAAGTAATTTCGTTATAAATCAGAATTACATAAATAAACATTAGTGTAATTTGTTGTTCAAAAGCAAAATGAAGATATTTGAATATTCTAAATAAAAAATAAAACATAGTCACATTCTGGAAAGAAATATCAAAGGTGTAAATCACCTTTTAAGATAAAAGATAAAAAATATGAATCTGGAGTAATAGTAAAGTGTCTAGACCTAAAAAAAAAAGTATTTTATATATTTTATGAATTTATAATGAAGTTAACTTGCAACATAGGTCAATGTCAAATGACGCAAGCCACAAGAAGATTCACACACCTGTAGTCATAATTGTGGAAGCAGCTGCCAATTCTTGACAAACAGAATAATTTGGCAGCATCTCAACAGCCTTATTTGGATTATCATCTGATAAACATTTGATGTCAGCCTCTTCACACAGGAGAGCAAAACATGACATCGCAACGAGAACAGCCTCCATGTCAATACTCCAAAGGTACATTAAGAACACAACCTGAAAATCAAATGCGGATAAAAAATTCTTAGCAAGAAATGAAAAATATTTTTAATTTAAAAACAATCTCAAAAAGTCTTATGAAAACCTGAAAATCAACCAATATGAAAAATAAAATTCTTATCAAGATATGTAAAATATTTTTTAAATAAAAAATAAAATAAAAAAAAAATCCAAAATTTACTAAAGGTAATGGAAGAGAACAAAATTTTCATTCATACCTCCAATTTTATATGTGCTTGTTTGCAAACTGCAAGTTGAGCTCCTGCATTGCAGTGATTATAATCTTTGTGACGAAGTATGAAAGCGTTACGACAAACTAGTATATCTCGTAACCACTTCAAGATTTCAGTGTAGTTCACAATCTGATGCTGTATTAATTTCTGAGATATCGAAAACAGAACTTGAGAGCTATAAAAAAAAATACATATAAAAAGTTTATTACATGATATGCATCTATAGAAGTGTTAATTGCACTAAAATAATTCAACAAAAATTAAAAGCAAGTAACTTCCCAAAACGTTTTTATTATATTAATATTTTCATATATTTATTATAATAATATTATATTAATATTTTCTGAAAGTCATTCAGATTTCCTCATCATCTAAACTACTTGTATATTCCATCTGTACTCGCATAAATCATTATTATTAACTATTACTGCTAATTTTCCTTCCTTATAACCAGATTTTCAGATTTTATGTTTAAAAAATAAAATTCTTAAAATTAGAAGTTCAGAGAAAATTTCATTTTCATTTCCTACCTAACATCCCAAAATGTATTGATAGGAGATTCTGGGTTCCACATCTCAATTTTATCTGGTTCGTGCAAAACTAAAAGGGCATCCATGGCTTCTGCTGCCACGTCAGGCATTGAATGATTATGAACGAGTGAAACCAATCCATTTATCAATTCTAAAGTCGAACTTTGAACTTCATGACCAGCTTTCCCTTGGTTCTAAGAAAGCAAATATTAAAACATCATAAAATAAATATTGATATTGTTTAACAAAATATTAAAAAAGAAAAAAAAAGAAAAGAAACATTTACAAAATATATTCTAAACAAAGAAAACATCAAAGTGAAAAAGTTTCCGACTTACACTTAACATGAGTATGGGATCTGCGTGGATGAGGCGAACCATCCAAAATAGGTTCTTGTAATAAGGCAACTCTTCTAATGATTTTTCCTTAAATTTCGTTGATAGTCCAACTCGATCTTTCAGTGTTAAACTCTAATAATAATAATCAAATCAAAAAATCAAAAATACTTTATTCTCACAAAATAATACAGTTATTGCTAACAATAATAATTAATAATAATAATAATAATAATAATAATAATAATAATAATAATAATAATAATAAAATAATAAAAAATAAAAAATAAAAAATAAAAAATAAATAATAATAATAATAATAATAATAATAATAATAATAATAATAATAATAATAATAATAATAATAAAAATAATAATAATAAACCCTCATATTTCTAGAGTAAAAGAATGATAACATACATAAAAATATATTTTTTTAAATATTAATAAAGCCATATATACAAAATATAATTAAAATAGTTATTCACCACATAATAAATTTATTTTCATAGAATGTAAAAATATAAAAAAAAATTTACAATTACAAACATTAAATAATCTTCCTCGACTATATACTGTGCACACTTCTATCTTCAATTTTATTCTACTTTTCTTTCCCACCCTTGAAACTGTAATTTCTAATCCTTGACGATTGTGATCATCATTTACCTACTCTCTAAAATAATAATAATAATAATAATAATAATAATAATAATAATAATAATAATAATAATAATAATAATAATAATAATAATAAAATTGCATAAATTCTATACAACTAAATAATACTACATACCTGACAAAGCTGTTTGGCAAGACGAAAATTTCAAACATGAAAAATAATATATATATATATAATATATATAATAATAATAATATATATCTGTATGTACTTATAATAATAATATGTAATATATATAATGTAATAATAATGTAATAATAATAATGTATATGTATGTAATATATATGTAATAATAATATGTATGTATGTGTGTGTAAGTGTAAGTATCTTTCATATGTAATAATATTTATATATAATAATATATATATATATATATAAAATCAATCAAAAATATTTTAATGTAAATGTAAAATATCCACATCATAAAAGCGAAAATAGACAAGAAATGCGCTTCTGAGGGGAACGTTTTTGTTCTCTGAAAACAAATATAAAAATTTTGGTGCAAAAATAAAAAAATATATTTTATTACCTGAATTACTTTAGTAGAGGAATGTGACAAACAGCCTTGTGTTACTTTATTAAGAGTATCAGTGAACATGGCTCGCAATTCACACGATTTATTGTACACAATATCTATCTGAGGCCACCAACTCAGACGAGTTTGGGTAATTATCCTGAAAATTAATTTTAAACTTTTAAAAATATTTAAAAATACAATTCGTGTGCCATTTATACGATAGTTACTCTGTCAATCAAATAAAATTGACATATGCTTTGTCATTTAATTAAAAATTATTTTATCATAAAACACAAATAATAACAAACCTAAAAAGAGAATTGACTAGAACATAATGGTAAATAGGAGGAGAGTTTGGATTCAAACAAACTTTCAAAACTTCATTATTGTGGGGATTAATTCTAAATAATGAAACGAAACAGTCTATCATCAGATCCATATCTTGAAAAAAGTACGACTGTCCTCGTGAGAAAGGCTTGACAGGGTTGAAGAGTAATACCTAAAAGATTTTTTAAAAATACTTTAGTACAGAAAATAAATTTACATTTGGAAAATCAACAATGCCAGTATATTAAATCTCTAATATGGAAACTGTATTTTACAACATCATTTCTGTGGCTGAGTGGTAAAAGGGTCGGCCGTCATCAAAATAATGAGAAATGTGAATAAGTAAATTTTTCAATATTCGAAAAAGTAATTTTTAGTGGTAATAAGGTCAATGTCATCATAACAATAATATATTGATGATATACCGATTTTAATAAAATGTATCAGAACATTGTGATGAACATTGTACCTTTTACTACTCCGCAACAGATTTAACCTACATAATCAACTTCTTACTTTCAGGTCATTGAGAACGGATTGTACAATGGTAAAAACTACATTATTAGAGTCGTTAATATTGATGTATGTTGCAATTTTACATAATTTGACACACGTAACAGCTGCCACCTCCGTCAAATGCTTTCCAGCATTATGAGTCATTAGAGCTTTTTTCAACTGATCAATAAAATGCTTTTTCTTTGAGTGTTTTTGAGAGCACGACGCTCCAGCGTCCGCATTAACTAACTTCTTCTTCTTCGGCAGAGAAGAGGTTAGTTTCATCTGACACCCTTACGTATATAGTTGGATAAAAACTGTTCTGAAAAATCGCGTTTGAATAGGAATGAAGAAAGAAGGTGGGTATAGTGTGAAACTATGAGTGGTTGAAATTAAACTGTCATTAAACACGCAAAGGGATTCAAAGCAGCAAATATAAGTAAGAGCCATATTTCCAAAACCAGAATGGGTCCACCATAATTGATGTGGAAGTAAAACTTCTGTGCTTTACTTATCTCACTAAGTCACGCAACATCTAGATTGTGAAGGGAGTACACAGAACCAGTATCACGGCCTGAGAGATCAGATCGGTCAACTAAGAGGCTCTAACCTATGTGGATGATGAGATGACATGAATCATACTCTGTCCTGTGATATCATTCTTTTTTGAAAAACTTTTCCTCCTTAAGATTCCAGATATTCTTTTATCCTTCAAATATGTTGGTTTTATTTTTCTTTCAAACATGAATCCATAAATTTTTCGCTTATTAAAAAAGTGATTGGCTTATCCAGTGCGGTTATGTACACACCCTAACTAGTCGCCACTAGTACCAGCAAAGTACATACGCTATCCATATTTTATATCATTAACCTCATAGACGGTAGTTAATCATACATATTAGAAAAGACTGCCCTAAGATAAAATAACCAACAGTTCACGAGATTTAGTCAATCAGAAAGCATGAGAAATGAATAGATTAAACTGAGATCCGTATAACCAAGATAAAATATTAATAGATAAAATTAGTATAAATCTTACTAAACTATTATAGGAAACAAAAAAAATATGAAATTTCATAATGAAAAAACACACTTTCACTCAGAATTATAATGAGATAAGATTTCAGTTTTGGTTATTATTTATAATATGATAAATTAACAATTATCAAGATTAGTAAGAGAGCTTTTTGAATGTTTACAGAGCAATTTGAGAATATTGCCTTATCAGTTTAGGAGTAGATTTCACTGGAAGTAGAAAATTTAAAAAGAAAAGTAATGCTAGATGCAGAAAAAATTCTGACAATGGTTTAAGATCTTCTGGAACATCAGTAATTTTAGAACGAAGTTAGACTGAGTTCATTAAATCACCAAGACTTAGCTGTAGGATTAATCAAGCTCTTAGGAAGTGGAAGTTGAAAGAAAAAGTTTTAAACTGAAAATGTGAGATGACCCTATAGCTAGAATCTATGGCGTGCAGTCAGTTTTTGTTTATAACTTTACTCGCCAAAGTATTATAGAAGATTACTAATCTCAAATACTTGATAGAATCTTATTCATCATGATACACAAAGAATAAAGCGAAAAGTGCAAAATATTATTAAATAAAGTATGACATAATACCTTACAGAAACATAACCAGATCTCCCTCCATAAACTGTCAAGAAGCTCACAAATCCGCGACCAACCAACTCTCTCTTGACCCGAGACTCAAAGCTACCACCTGGGGTGAGCAACCCTCCATCTAAGATGTAACATTTATATAAATTCTATTATAATTATATTGCTTCTTGTTTCCCCTCAAAATTTCAAGAACTAGTATTATAATATATAGAAATATATAATAATTATAGTAATATAGATAATAATATAGAAAATATATTAATATTATAGAGATAATCTATATAATATTATGAATAAAATAATATTAATATATTAATAGCATAGAAGACTATAACAGTAAGTATAAATTAATTTTAGGGAAGCAACAGTAACATGTATAGATGGTAAGAAAAGAAAAATAATTAATTAAAAAACCAATAAAAAACTATAGACCTAATTAGATAAAAATATAATATATAAATATAATTAAATATATGAAATAAAACTAAAAAAAATAAGTGGCAAAAAATTTGGCCTATATAAGAAAGAACACTTACCAACAACTTTTAGAAGATCCCAGAACTCCTGAGAATACTAAATCTTAGCGAGAGTTTAAAAAATAAGGCGTTCTAAATTAATTAATTATAATTTCCTTCATTAATAGTTATTAGTCAATCACTAGTTAAAACTACTTATTTAAGCTTTAAGATAATAATTTACATTTATATTAAATTAATAACATAATGAGACACAGACTATGCGATGAGGAGTCCAGTTCCCAAGAATTCTTGAGTGGCGGGCTCTTTTGTTTTTGTTCGATGTAGTTCAATATTGAAGAAAAATCCTTAAAATCCTTTAACGTGAAACCTCAAAACCGTAAAACCGTAAGCTTTGACAAACTCAATCCTAATCCGTTCCCTAGTTTAGATAAATGTAGATAAATTGATATCCAGTAGAAAAAAAACAAACCCTGTTGAACAATATTACATCTAGTTCATGGAAATAAAAGCCTGAAAATTACGAGTTTTATTAAGGACTTATAGCACTGAAAAAATAGAATAAAATAATAATTAGAACACAGAAAAAATAATACACTAGCTATAAATAATAATAGAAATAGGAATAAAATAAAATTAAAAGCACTGACATTCCTTTTCTTTTTCCAACGTCCATCCTCAAAGAAAGAAAAACCCGAAACATTTTCTTCTTCCATTCTAAATCAATTCTCCTTCTTCTGTATCAACAGGAAACATATCATCTTTTAAAAGAAAAGAAAACCCACAAAAACGCAATCATAATCACGTACTTGATTACAATCTAATTCTCTCCCTTTCCGATCCTTTCTTTTTCCCCCTCCCCGACCCCCCCTTTCCTGAATTTTTTTTTAGATTTACCTCACCCACTTCAAACACCAAACACAAACACACTAATCACAAGAAAAAAATCACAAATACAAAAAAAAAAAACAAAAATATACTCAACTCAAAAAAAAATAAAATATAATAACCACAAGAGATCCCAAGCTACACGATCTCACGTCGATACAGTAAATCAACGAGAAAAAAAGAACCAATATATACAGAACCACCAATAATCTCTGACATCCAAAGGTTACGAATACACAAACACCTTCTCTACTTGGTTTTTTTGAATGAACTTCATCACAGAAGAAATATATAAAATTATTCCACACATAAATTTAACTTACCGACCTGAGAAAACTTTATACCCGCCTTCTTTCAGTCATCTATTCAAATCCTAACCACACTTGCAACGACCTTATTAAATATCACTATCCCAGCGTCCTAGCCTCCAAAACCTTCACGATCACCACCCATCCGCTTGATCCTTCCTCGGAAGATTCACTTCGACAACCGTCCAATCTTTACCTCTGCGAACAATCTTAGCTCCAGTACCAAAAATCTTCCTCCAACTACTTGTTCCTAACGCATACTAATCTACATTTCCCACATCACTATATCATACGAACTATCAATTCTTAACACCAACCATAAAGTGTACCCATTAACACACCTAATAAAGAATTAATATATACAATCACCCAAAAACCATCTAACAATAAAGAAGGACATAAAATTTACTTCAACCTAACTCATATTCACACCATATATACACAAAAAATATTTATATGATATTTTAATATATTTCTTCAGCTTGACCTTAACAACATAAGAAAATATATAAAGACAAAGATTTCTACAAAGAAATTGAGCAAGCTTATATAAAAGTCTTAATAACTATACACGAGACATGAACCTTATATAAAATATAATAGACTCCTATCTAATTACTATATATATACGTATTAAATTTAATAATTATATAATATTATCACCTAATATATACTAAAGAATTATCCCTTATATATCATTACCCAGTATATAATTTAACCCATCCATTATGACTATATCTGTACTACCTTCAATTACTATTTATACTTATATTATTCAACAATAAATATCACCAATCACATACATAATCTTATCTCATATAGCACAGTTTTTTGCCAGATCCTACCCATTCCACAGCGAACGTTAAATTCCTTCTCTGCCTATGTCCAACTTATCGCTACACCATAACACTTACGCCCCCGTAACATCTAACGAATGCTGTGAACGTCCTTAGTAGACTATCACCTTTCTCTGTTCCCAATTTCCATGTAATTTGACCGCGCCAATGCGTTACCTTTAAATGTCACGTTGACCCAATCCTTATATATCAACGTCCAACGACGATAGATTACATATTGCAATTGCAAACCTTATCTCTGTTCGTCTTTTACTCCCACAGCTTACTACCATATTCTTTCCCTGTTCTCATCTTACTTTTGTTTTACTACTGATATCAATCTAATACTGATTTCATCAAAAATAATGTGATTATTTCATCGAAACAGAAATTTAAATTATTACATAGTTGTCGTTACCTATTTTACCTTGTCGTCCCTCATAAATAAATTTAATGTCTCCGCCGGAGTAGGTATTGACAAATGACAAAGTGAAAGAGAGAGAGTTGATCATCAACCATCTGGCCGTGCTTTTGAACCTAATTATTCCACAAAAATTTCTAGTCCTTACACTTAATCGCTGTTTCCTGTGTATAATATACGCCATCTGTCATATAAACTTTCATATTCATGATATATTTTTCATTTCAGCAGGTCACTCAAGCCCATCATCCATAGATCATGTGAAGTCTACTTTTCCCTACTATGATAGCACCCCCTATCGTAAGATCCAAAACAGCAACCCCTTAAACAAAGAAAATTAATAATTATCTATTTTCCCACTAAATCTAACGCCCTAACACGCAGCCATTATTATTACTTAGTATATATATATACGGCCACATACTAACCATTAGATGTTTTTATACTCTAACTAGTTATCTTACTAATTATCATCATACCCCTCACCTAATATATATATAATATAATATAATATAATCTATAATATATAATATATATTATAATATTTATACCTGACATGACTTTATATCGAATTATCACCAAAACTGGACCTACTTTACTCTGTTGCGTAACACTGAAAATCTTGTCCTGGACTGTGTCATTGCCCCTGTTCCTCTCACTTCTCATAGAGCTGAGTTGAGGCATCCGTTGGGCCTGAAGCCGCAGCAATAATAACGGGTCCCGGGCCCAATAACCTTGTTAAAATGATATAATATAATTTAAATATATCATATAATTATCATTATATAGGATAGTATAGTATATTATATACGAAGATATAACTTCCTATTATAAACTAATGATAAGAGAATACTACTACTATATAGACTAAATAATAAAATAGATAGTAATAGTACTAATTATTCATCTTGCTATCAAGCTACTAGATAGTTATCCATCATTATCCACTTTCAGCCCTTCATCACCCGTTAAACTGGTTCCCACGCACTACTCTCTTTGTACTAAGACGATGATACCACTAATCTTAAGTATATATTACTACTACGATTATAATAGGTATTATATAACATTAACCTAAATTTATACACTAACTACCTATACAGATATAGTGACTTAATGGCGTTAGTTCCTCTAACGACCAACTCCATTCAATCAACACCATTTAATCCGATCAATCCTACAAGCCCAACAGGAGAAAGGAACGACATGCCCTGTATGACCCTTGGTCTCAGGCCCAACAACTGTTTCAAAAAAAACCCAATACAAAAAAAACAAAAGAAAAAATGTTACAATCCATAATCGCCCAAAAAACACCAACTACCCCAGCAAAATGAAACACTGTGAGCAAATTACCCTCGGGAAAAACGTTGTAGAAGATGATAAAAGAATAATTATAAAAAAAAAATCTTTAACAAAACACACAATATAAAACCAAATCATATACCATCTAGCAGAAAGATTATCACAAGGCACCATTGCTCTGATTATATCAGATACAAATATTGAGATATCGCCTCTCAACGTTTAGCCCTTAGAGCAAGTGCAACCTATCCCTTATTACAAATATCAATATAGACCCTTACGAAATTTTAAAATCCGTCGCCATTCTTCTGTTTTCCTTTTCCTCACAAAACTACACTCTCCAAAACGAGTTTTCTCTTTAAACCGCACCTCACGAAGAGGCGGTCTCTCGGCCCAGGCGGCGAACTTACCGACGTCATTAGGCCAGTAAAAGTCCCTTCTCCACCATCCACGTGCGCCAAGGAGTCCTGACAAGAACCCCTCACCCTCAGTGTGCGCAGTTTCGTTTGATGTAAAAAATGATGCATAGCGTCACATGGACTGCGCGATCACAGTGTATTAGTCTAACGTTCTCGCTTTCTCCCTTTGGTCGTCGGTGCAGCTCTAAACTTCTGCTGATTTACATTCGTCTTTTTCACTTATAACCTAAATAAAACTTTCCACACACACTTATCTCGTATTACATGTCCGCTCGTAAAAACAACCAAAAACAATAGCCAATAAACTTCATCATTAATTACCTTACTTAATTCTAATTTTCATCTTTAACTATCGGAAAGCCTTTCTCTAAACCCATTTTTTAAAAGATTCCCCATGTATCTTATTCCAGCGATATAACCTACTTACTAAGACTGTCTAGAAAGTGAATTTTTAACTTCGTGTTTGTGGGTGGGTTCTTGCGGGTTTGTGGGAGTGTCCGGGCTAAAACAAACGCGTGAATACTCGTTCTACCAAATACACACAGACATGTAACCTAGAACTTGCTTCCCCTTTAACTCTCAGTAGTTACTGTTGCAAAAAATAGGGAATTCCCCATCTTGTTGTTAGTTCCATTTCACCGGACGTAAACTAATAATGCGAGGAACACCCAACACCCTATCCACCTCTCTTTAAATCCAATCCAACTACTCTTCTATTGATCAACCCTAATCGTATACCAACTACACTCCTTTCACCACTATTAAACCAATGAGATCGTAAGAAAGAATACCGAATTAAACCTACTACCGCGATCAAAGAATACAAACCAGATGGACTAAACCGTCAGAAACGAACGCTCTGCGTAACCACCTGAAAAAAAACAAAGAAGTAAATTAAAGTCATCGAAACTCTTAATAGATCGGACTATATAAGAAATAATACATATACTTAACTCAAGCTAATTTATTTAGTATATGAATGAATAATACCAGAAAAAGTCCAAATAGAGATATAGATAGATTTTGCCCTTCCCCTAATACCGAAGAACGAAGAGAATGGGAGTTTTATTTTATGTCAGCTTTTAATTTAATGAAAAAAGTAAATGTTACAATAACCAAATACTAGATGACCAAGGAAAGTCCGGGGTTATATCTGAAAAATGATTAGAAGAGTAAAGATATTTTCCGTACTCTTGTTGTTGTATTAAGTTAGACTGCCTTTAGGGTAATATCTATAAAGTTAAAGTTGAGAGATGCATTATTACACATTGTTGTTAAGATTATATGTTAAGATATGAAGGACATATGAGTTATGTACAACGTTAAGTTAGACGTTAGTTTATTTTTATAACTGATCGAGTAAGTCCCATCCCAGTCCCAAAAGCAATTATCATCCTAACGAACCAACATAAGCAAATTGGTCCCAAAATACCGAATTATGTCCCTGTATTTCGTATGTAGGTACAAAATGAAAATTGAAAGAAGAAAAGAATGAACTGCGGTATTTCGTATTAAGGAAGAAAAGAGTGGCTGAGGGAAACTCTGTTTGTTTTTGTTCGTTAGTATGACAAGATATTGAATTCCATAATACCTTAACGTATGAAAACCTTAACTAAACCTGATTAATAAATAAACTCGTTAAGCTATAATTAGACAATAATAAACTCAAAATTTCAAATTACCTTTGTTCCCTAAAATCACTCCTTTGTACGTCAACTTAAATCCAAAAAAAGAACACCCTTTCAATAGAATTATAAACATCTCAGTTCTATTAAACCTGTTATTCGTTTTAATCTTCAAGAGGGCGGTGATGAGGACATCTTGTAAAAATATAAAATATAAATAAAGTAAATTAAGAAATATGCGTGTATAGAAAACATTTCACATAAAATTATAAAAAATAGAATTTAGACTTAACAAAGCGCCCTAACCCCGAGCCAGACAGCTGCGCGATCCCTCCCCTGCGTCATCTGCTAACTTCCGCAAAAGCACTTCCAGTTCCGGGTCCGAGAAGAACAGTCAGAAAGCCAAATAAGCAACAAAATTATATTGCGAACGAAACAAAAATTTTCATCAATTCCTGCGGGTCTTCTCCTTGCTTCTACTGTATCAACCCAGAATACATTCATCTTTATAAAAGATAAAGGAATTCCAAAACTCAATCATATATATATAATACTTGAAAATAACAAATATAATAGATAGATGATATATATAATAATATAAATTAAGAATAATTATAATATTATATTATATATAATATTAATAATATATTATATTAAAATATTAATATATTAAGATATATATATATAGAAAAGAAATAATTTTAAAAAATAATAGTTATATAAATATATATATAAAATTTAAATATATATATAGAATAGAATAGGAATAATATTTATAATATATTAAATAGATATAAATAGAATATATATATTAAATATTAATGTAAGATAATAGATAATAATAATTAAAAAGATGAATGAATATAGTAAAAAATAAAAAATTATAATATTAATAGTAAGAATAATAAAATATATTTAGTAATTTAAAATATAATAATAAATAGAAGAATAAGATAGATAATATTTAATAATATAAATGATAGCCAAAAAGAAAATAATGATTGAATCTGTTGATTTAATCATTTTCTTTGGTGGGTTATATATTCAATACAGGAACGAACAGATGAAAATGTACAAATATTTTTCAATTATTTATAATATTTATATTAAATTAGGTATTTGGCTGTGAGCTAGACAAAATGACGCCTCTGGTACAGTTCTCTTGAAGATGGTATCAACATGTAATATAAACCATCCCCTAGAGATTTGACTCCACACCACGCTCGCAAACCATTTCTATATAATAGTAGTTAGAAAAAAGGAAATTAACAAGTATAAGAAATGGTTTCAATTATAGATAAAGTACGTAGATTATTCATGTAAGAAAATCAATAATGATCCAATTCTATAGTCCCCTCCCCTCCATTTGCCTCACGTTCCCGATATATTTACCGCCATACCCCTATATTTGACCCTTATTTACTTAGTAGGGTAAAGTGAAGGCTAATATTGTAAAGAAAACGTGCCCCGCTCACTACCTCCACTTGGGTATATATTTACCAAGTCCGTAATACGACTAATAATAAGTAGGATAAATATAACAGCCTATATATAAGAAGAACTACGTTATATACCTAGTATATATAAAGGGTATTAAGTATACCCTTTCTATATATATATATATAATAAAAAAATGTATATATAGTATAAGTATCAAGTATATATATATATATATATATATATTACGATAAACATTTGATGAAATAAAATATATATGTAATTTGATTATTTTTAATATTATTATTAAAATTTTTAGATGCTCACCACATAACCTCGATTTTGAGGTCGAAAATTAGATTAATGTCAAAGGAAAAGTTATTTGTTTTAATTGAGTTTCATTGACATCAACAAGTTAGAAGTATATAGATTATATTTAAGTTGAGAATGATATGTTGGGAATACCCTAAATAGCAAGCCCTTGCGCTTGACAGTACTAAGATATAACTAAAATTGAAGTACTGAGTTTCACATGCTTTCCAATGTAGAAGTAATAGAAAGAGTGATTTATTGAAGATATATTTTTATGAAATAGATTTTAGAGAGATAATTATAGTAATGCCCAACGAATACCAGATTACCAGGTCCGGAGAACCATACGAGCGTATTTTTAGACAAGATTCCTGACGTCTGCCATGAAAGTCAGAGGTTCGTGGAGTTACCGTCAAACAACCGAAACAGCTAAACACGGACGACTTTGCTCTACTATTGGTGTCACACTAATTATATCTTCTCTTTATGGAGAAAATGAAAAATTTCCAAAGGAAATAGAATTCGGTAATTATGTATTACTAAGAATCGTGACATTGTCCTGCCACAATCCGGTAAACTCAGGGATTAACGTAAAGATGAAGAATGATTCCGCATTAAAAAATAATACTATAAAAAATTGTATAGGTATTCAGTCGTGATTAATCAATATCATGATTAAAAAAGATGAAAACCTAAAATGTCTAGAAACTTTAAATTTAATGTAATAAACATAAGATTTTCACAATTTTTACGAGAAATAACCATCACTATATCTACAATTACTAAAGATGGTATATATAGATTGTGATAGATTTACTTTTTATGTATTGATATAATATAGGTGAACCTCCTTTTCTCTTACCTGTGAAAAGCGGTGATTGAAAATGGTAGCAGGAAAGTATTATAACCCTTCAAGTTATGTCTTATATTCGTGTAATTAATAAAATAAAAAAGAAGTGAAAAATTTGATAATTTTGTTTTATAAAAAGATTAAGAGACTAAATCAAAAATAGAAAACAACCGCGGCATGGTTATAATTATTACCTAATTAATAATAAGTTATAAGTTAAATAATAAATTAAATTTATGATTTAGATTTAATAAAAATTAATAATATTATTATATAATATAATTTGTATTTATATTACAAGATGTATAATATCTGTAAAGTACCTCTAAATTTTAATATTAATTTCTTTTAATTAAAAATGAACTTTTGACTTTAAACTACATTGATAAATTTAAATTAACTTATTATATAGTAAATAATATGAATATATTTATAACTTAGTAGGATAGCTATGTGTAATTTCAAAATTTAGCAATAATTAATTATAGAAAAAAAAATTGGATTATAGACTTCATTAATCTTGAAGCAACTAAAAAATAAATAAAAAAGTCTTGAAGTATTTAAATAAAAGAAATAAATTAAGCGTACAAATTTAAATAAGTTAATCTTAAAATCATTTGATTTACTTTTATGTAGTGTCAACCCTGCTCTTAGAATCGATAGGAAAGAACAACTGGGGATAAAGAATAAAAGTATTGTTGTTAACAGATTAATTATAGGTGTTGGTTTCTGTATATTTAGCACAAATTATTAATGTTAATTATTTTTATGAATCTAATTAACTAACTAGCATTATTACTATTAAGATTATATTACTGATATAATTATTAAATTATTAAATAATATTATTTATTATATATAAATAGGATTTATTTTAAGAAATTGAAATAAATTATAACTATTTATAAATATACTATTATATAATAATTATTAAATTATATATATTATTATTATATATTTATTATATTATTAATTATAGATTGACTAAATAAATTGTGTGTAAGCTTACTATAGGCCAAAAAAAATGTTCCCATTCACACCCTGCTAAAGTGATACTTTTTTCTCATTCAAATGTGATTTATTTTTTAAATACCAAAGATGTTAAAAAAAATGAAAAAAATATATATGTAATCGGAGAAGCTTATCTGATTTAATGTTGTTTAGAGTTTAGTACAAACACATAAGCGGTTAACATATATATTAACACCCCGACACTCCTATCATGTCGTAAAAAGGTAAATAAATCCATACCACTAAACATGATCTAATTTATCTTCTTAGAGTGAAGTCTATATCTCAGCCCATTTAGTTATAAGATGCACAAAATTCGCCCAAAGCTCTCCCGCTGGCTTCTCAACTTTTAACCTAACGTGTTAAGTGACCTGGTTTTTTCGTCCGCTGACAACTTACTCACTCCTACCATCAAATCATATACAAGTTCTCCCAGGTACTAAATCTCCTAAACGAGAATCTCACCTAAAAAATTAGTACAGAATAAGTAGAATCCTGCTTAATAAATTTCCACAATTCTGCGGTCTGATACATTATATATAAGAGAATTGTGTTAAAGTTCCGCCTTACCTATTAGCATGGTAAAGGATTATGGATTATTCAGACTAGTAAATTATTTCGTGTGAAGTAAAGATGGAATTTTAAGCGCTTACGTTATCTTCACTGAAAAATATTTGATGCTGGTAAGCATTTTTTATCTCACCAAAGATCATGTTTCCAGGTCTATATAGGCCGAGAGAACGTTTTAAAATATTTGTATGTAATACTGTTCACATATCTATATTTATCTTATCTCTAAATGCGTGGTAGCGCCCAATTCGGAGCATAAGATAACTGAACTAAAAACAGTGATAATATGGATGTACAAAGTTTTAAGGAATGGGTTCATACATTGTGTCTAAGATAACGTCTATTAAGACACTTCTTCCGTCGCATCTGATGCACGAAGTGATGGCACTGAAATATGCCAGTTGGTTTTTGATAATTTATTACAACCGAAATAATGAATCTGACAAAAAAATAACAATAAAAAATTAATAAGAATTTCACGAATTGCAAAAAATACTTTATTCATTGATTGACCGAAGCAGAAACATAAGTTATGGAATGATCTATATATACATTCGTAAGACGTGCAAAAATATTATAAACATATTATAATTTTGTTAAATCGAATAATTCATTAATTTACGTTAGACATTATAAATACTGATTGATTATATATTCCGAAGATCTAAACATATATACAAGTATTGAATGGATTTAATAAAATATCAAATTAAATTGTATTTATTTATTATATTTAATTTATTTACAAGAATTAAATAATTTATAAATAAAAATATTGCAATTAATTACAACTAATTACAGATGTGTTTTAATTGTATTCTCGTTAAATATAAATCAAACATTACTAAACTAGTTTAATAATTAAGCAGTATAAATTTAAAAAAGGAATACATATATAAATAGGTTATTATGAAACAAAGTGGATATTATAGCTCAATGAGTATTGTATAATATGCCATTGAGCGAATACTCTTTAAAAATATCCATAAAATGATATTCCACTTAGTTATATAGACGTATTTATTTCATAACTTATCCATTATTATTTGTACCAATGCGCACGTAAGTTTTACATAAGTAGGTGATACAGAGTATAAAATTAACATTGTTGAATCATATTATGTAGATGTTGAGAAAATTGTTATGTAATATTATTATTAATTTAATAATGTTTAAATTTTCTTTATTTAAAATTATATTTCTTCTTACAATTTAAATAAGGTGAAAGCATTACAACTTAAACATTTAGAGGATTTCACGAATAATGTGAAAATAAACCAATTTCGCGATATGGAATATTCCCCAATATAATAAATTGATCGGTCCCATACTTTCCAAACCACATAAAAATGATATGAAAGGAAATCTATACTCATAAAGGACAAGCTTAACATATGGTCTGACGAATGAATCCTCAGAACGAGAGAGTGTGAAAGCTATGCAGCCATAATCCCAAAATTATAAAATGAAAAATTAAAGCCCCACAAGACCAAGTATATCCCGATAAAGTCGAGTTGGCGTGAGATAAATATTCTCTTCCCGTATCATCTCTAGTTAGGATTTTCATTTCATACTCGATTAGAGTTTATTCTATTCCTTCATTCTTTTTGTTTTCATTCAGGATAATCAGAAATGCCGCTAAATGAAAGTTGTGGTTGCCTTCACCTCTGCCCGCTTTCACAGGCAAGCCTTATATACGAAGCGGAACTTGACGTAAAATAGGTGGTTCTTTCTTAAGAGCAAGCACCCGGCGTTGAATATATACAGCAGATTAATTTAAAAACATCCAGATTGATAATTGAATAAGTTACCGGTTTATAGTCCAACATGACATCGGCATAACAATATATGCAAAGAAAGTATAGAACGTAGTTCCAGTAACGAGAAGTCCCTTTCTGTTACATACTCTATTGGTGAGCCGCTAATTGCATCAGCTCCCCGACCCTTCTTTTCCTAGGGCCTTGTATTCGAACCTTGCCTCAGAGTTCGTTTTAGTCGTCGAAACACTGAGGTTGGTATATCGGAAACCAAGGAGTCGGCAGCCGCTCTTTTCCTTGCAATTTTCATCGATCTTGCCGAGGAGAATTTCGTAGAGAGTCTCAATTGAGTGATATTGTCTTTATGATTGCCCCCTTAAATAATTTGATCTGAACGGACTTCAACAATCTAGTACCTCTCAAGAGTATCTCAAAGAACTGATTCGGTCAGTAGTCAAGTCTTATTTCCCCACTGTCTGGACTATTATGCTAATACTCTTCTTGTCCCCTCGGTCCCAAATACTTTAAGCAATCCTGACCGAACCATTAAAATTTAAAATGTTCAAGACCAAAAATTATATAAAGATGCAGTTCTAACCAATAGATATAGGAAAATAATATAATAATAAAGATATATACATACTAATATTTCATTGTTAAAGCGTAGTATAGATCAGATCATACTTATGGTTCAAGTAACAACCCTCGGCAAATAAAATTTGGGGAGCTGATTAGTAGCGATATTTTAAAGAAGGTTAACTTTATAGTATCGTCTTATGTATATATGATGATTAACACCCACAATGTGATGTCTGAGGCCCATTCCGGAGTCTCCATTTGGGGGGCTGCCAAAAGTAAAACATCGTAACAAATCGGATTACAGATAGAATAGGGCATTCATTACATGAGTGAACAGACTTCACGATTATATTAGGTGAAAGTAATAATCACATAGACATATATTACTTTGATGTCACGTATAAAAAGTAATAAGAATAGGTCTATATTAATTTATAAATTATATTATTGATTAAATATAAATTTTCCACACAATTATATAAAATAAAAGCGATGACTTAAAATATTAAGTAGCCAAAAAAAAAAAAAGTAAAAATATAAAGATAATTAATATATGTCTCAATGGCTGTGAGTTTTTTTCAATAAATTTCAAGAATCTCAATTAATTTTTAATATGTTGTCCGCAAATCGAAATATCAACGGAACCCCTCCGTGACAAAAAGGAGTTTAAATACGCGCAGTCTCTAGGTCTCAGCAGACAGAAAAGCAGCGGAATTATAAGGAAATTTATCGGTATTTCCTATCCGCAGAGAAATAATATGACATTAGAATTTCCTAGTCTGGTATTTATCTAGGAAGGCAGAGAAGTATAGGTTGTATCTTGAACGCCAAAAGAAACGAAGAACACAGTTTAAAGAGCCTTTATCATTTTGAACACCTACAATGAATAGGACATTGATGTAATTAGTAATTTTCTACTTCCACATCTTCGTATAGAAAAAATGATATTAATATTTCATCGTTTTTAAAAGGAGTTTTACTAGGCCTCCATAACCCCTTTCTAAAAAGACAACGTCCAGTTTGCGTCTAGAGCGAAGAAATATTATATATATGCGCATATTAATTATATTCCCGCCCTAAGAAGTTATATGAGAGTTTGGGGCAGAGCGCGCCCCTTGCCCTACCGCTATGTAAATATATATATTATAATATAATGAGTATATATAATTATAAGATATATATATAGGTAATATATAATATAATATATATATATAAATAATAAGTATTATATAGAATGTAAATTTAGGCTAAATTAAATCATAGATAAAATAATAATAAGCTATATAAAATAGTAAAATGCTATAGTATAGTTTGTTGAATTATTAAACAATAATTGCCCAATATGAATGCTTTCGGAAAAAGAACTGAGTTCGTTGTTAAACAAAGGAAAAATCTCAAAAATTTAAGGAAGATTAGCAAAAAATATAATTATAACGCGTAAATTTTATTCGAATTATTTCACAAAGAATAAATGCGTAAGTAAAAAAATGCTCATTATAAGCCTTAGGTAAATATTAATAAAATAAAATGAATCTGAAGACTAAAATGATTTATATACATTAAAATATTATTAATTAACTATAATACATATAATTTGCTAAATATATCTAATATCATTTTTAATAATAATAGCTTAATATGGAAAGGAACTATTTTTAAATCCTTATATATTGCGAGTATACAATGTATTGTAAATATACTGTAAAATAGAACGAGAGGCTATTCAGCAATTCATTTAAAAAATATT
This sequence comes from Trachelipus rathkii, assembly GCA_015478945.1. NCBI lineage: Eukaryota > Metazoa > Arthropoda > Malacostraca > Isopoda > Trachelipodidae > Trachelipus > Trachelipus rathkii. The sequence goes on along the minus strand of JABUQX010028258.1, from coordinate 2,067 downwards.
CCCCCGTGAGATCCCCCTAGCTGTAAGACTGTTATAAGAAGAACACAATAGTGTAATTGAAGAGAGATTTTGGTTGTGGTCATCTTAATTATACATCCCTCCAAAAACCGATAAATTTGAACCCAGAAATTTAACTAACTAACAATCATGTGATTTTTAAATGACCGACTGTTTCCAAAAATAACTAAAAAATCTGTAAAGAAGTGAGTACCGAATACAAAAGTGAATCGTGGTCAGTAATCTAGCTATGATTAAAATCCAAATTAGGTGTTATCAGAAATCATTAAAGCCAGTTTATATAAGTTAAAATAAGCTAATGAATATATATGATGAAAAATAGACTTCCTGAAAGAACTCAAAAGAGTCATTAAGTTACATGAAATTCAGAAATCCTTGAATAATATAAATAGATTAAATTGGTAACAGTAGATAGCATTGCTCTACGAGTAAAGAAAAAGGTATAGCTACAAATAAGTGGAGTGATTTTTTGTAACATTTTGCTCTGCCGCATTCAGATGCGCGACCTTCCTTGTCTAATCGGAACCCCACCTTAGTAGAGGTTTTCCTCATAAGTTATTTATCACAATTTTATTTAAATTGAATATCCTAGAGACCAGAGCGTAAAAATAGAATTTGAAGCACAGGGATGGGTAAACCAATAAAAAATATTCACATAATGATTACTACTTCACAGAAAAATATTATGAACTAACTAACTAACTATAAAACATTAAATAATTATTAAATAAAAATAACGAATGAAAATAATAACTGGGAGATAGTATAAGTATAAAATATAATTCTGAGGATGAGATATTTAGGAAACTCTATAATAAAGTGACCATTATATAATTAAATTATTTAATATTTTAATTAGAAAATGTTAAGATATATCCTCAGGTTCGAGTTTCTCGTCTTACAGATAAGGAATAAAGGTAAAAATTGAATACTTAAGAATTTCCGTAATAATGGTTAAATTTTTACTTTCAGTAAAAGTTACGAGACATGCTTAGTATTAACTGCACTGGGATAAAGAGTTTAAAGACCAAAACTGTTCTATCATGTGGGAACATTTTAAGTAAAAAAATAATTTTAATGAATTATCAAATCAGTATGTTTTATAAAGTAATATATAATAAACCATAATATAGTTATATATCATGAGTTATATAGGACTAAAAGATAGAATAAAATGATAAAACTCATGTTTTGTTGAGTAAAAGTGTGAAGATGAGATAAGAGAAATGAAAATTAATGAAAAAAAAAGATATGATTTTAAAATTAATTATCAAAAATTAAAGAGTAATAGGAAGTATATACTGCGGATGATTATATGAATAAGATAAATATATTAGGAAATAAAAATACTAGAAAACAATAATACTTAACTCATATCAATTAAGTGTTACGGTACGATTAACGAGTATAAGAGCAGGAATAATTAATATAAAATTTAAGTAAAGGAATAGTAATCAATTTACAATCTGAGAGAGAAAATTTTTTATACTTTTTAATAATTTAAAGTAAAGTTTAAATAATAGTGAACAATATGGTTTCCTCTAAAAAAATGATCAAAATTATTAGAGTTTAGTTAGCGCTAGGTTGTTGAGGTCTAATTATGTGAAACTATAAATATGATGTTTCATTTTATGAACTTTCTAAGTGAAGCTTTATAACTGAAGAATAATAGATTAATGACTAATATAGAAATTTGCGAAGTAATTAACTAAAAAGTTCTTGATATTGCATGTAACAAATAAGACATGAATTTAAACAGAATTGAATTTTGATCGTAAAAAAGTATTAAAAACGGATATAGACCAATTAGTGATCTTCAGGTAAAGCTGCAGGGCCTGAAGTGAAGCGATATATGTAGAATTCCTGAAAGAGGGGTAGTATAAGATTGGCAAAGGCACTGTATTGTATTTTTATTATAAAGTCAGAGTCTATATTTACATATTAAGGTAGATAGTTAAACCAGATGAAAACTGGGAATAACAGCATTATGTTTTGAATATACCTATTTATATGAAAAGTAGTAATAGGAATGATTAGGCGAAATTATAG
>JABUQX010028257.1:55000-64820 GCA_015478945.1 Trachelipus rathkii | reverse complement strand
TAATAATATATTCAAACGTATAATAACATATAATGTCTATATTATTATTATTATTATACATATTATATATATATTAAATATATATATTATATATATATATATATATATATTATTATTATATATTATATATATATTAGTTATTACATATATTATTGTTGTTATTGTTGGTTTATGTTATGATGTTATATATATATATATACATTATTATTATTATCATATGTTGCTATTATTATATATATATAAGAGATAGTTATTATATTATTATATATATTATATATATATATATATATATATATATATATATATACATATATATATATATATATAAATATATATTTATATACATATATATACATATATAGATATACAATATTTATATAATATATAAATATGTATATAGTGATATATATATAGATAGATATATATAATATATATAAAGTATATATATATATATATATTATATATATATAACATATTATATAAATGATATTATACATATTATATATATTATTATGATATTATGATATATATAATATTTATTATATATTATTATATATATTATTATATTATATATATATAAAAGTATATATATATATAAAGAAGTATATAATGTTAGAGTTATAATATATTATATATATATATAGATATTATATATAATATATATATAGTTATATATATATACATATATACATATTATATAAAGATAAGAAAAAGGAAAGATGAGATTGCATGCAAAAAGTATAGGATCTATAAAGAGATAAAAGAAGATATAGACTTATATATATAAATATATATATATATATATATTCTTATATATATATATATATATAATATAAGAAAGAAAAAGATATAAAATTATAAATAAGATCTGTATATATTATTTATTATAAAAGTATATATATAAAAGATATAAAATATATAGAGTTATATATATATATATATATAAGAGTTATATATATATAATATTGGAGCACACAGAAGCAAAATGGGTATATATATACATATACTATATGATATATATATTTATATATATAGTATATACATATATATAATATATAAAGGTAGAGCAGATGAGCATATATATATATATATTAAGATATAGTAGATAGAAAGGGTATATATAGTATATATATGTTACTATATATATATATATATATATTATAAGCTTCCTGATTTTGACTTCTTAGTGGGGTCACAGACGGATGCAGCTAATCCGTCGTACAGACTCTTATTAGTTCTTTAGGGGCGTGCACCTCCTTTTTGATACTTTGGCCTTGATATTTCGTTTGGTCATGATCAGCTCTGACCCGGCATCAACTGGCGCCCGAAATTGGACCATTCTTTAAAAATTACCATCTTTAAAGCTCGTGGGCAAAAAGGTAGATTATCTGAATACTCAGGTACCTGCAACTTTGCCTTTTTGGTGGTAACTAAAAGCACATGAGATCATGGGGGTAGGTCTGACTAGGCTGGATTCAGTTCTGCAATCCTATTTCCATCCACCATCGCATCTGCCCCTTACACACACACACACACACACACACACACACACACACGGTATATATATATATATATATATATATATATATATATAAATATATAGAGAGTATATATAGCAGTATATATATATATATATATATATATATATATATGTAGCATGGTATATATATATTTATATATATGTATGTTATAGCGATCACGTTGACACTTATACACTTTCATTGACACACACACACGCCATACACGCAAACACACTGCCAACCTTTGGTCTTCCAGCTCACTTTTTGGGCCACCCAATTTTTGGGCCATCCTTTACTCTTTTCGGTAGACCCATTTTTTTTTCGGCCAACCTTTCGTCTTCCAGGGGGCAATTTGAGAACCCAAATTCTCTTTTTTGGTCAACCTTTTGTATTCCATGGGACAATTTTGGCCTTAGTAGCTTTTTTGACCTTTTGTAGTTTTTTTTTGATGACGTCATCTTTGATGACGTCATCTTTTGTGGTTCATCTTTGATAGATGCTCATTCCGTGATGGTTCAGTACATTTTGATGGTTCATCTTTGATGGCCCAGCATTATTGATGACTCATTTTAATGATCATCTTTGCTGTCATCTATATTGATAATTCAGCTTATTTATTCCAGATTTATTGATGGTTTAGTACATTTGATGGTTCCCAATCACCGTAAGAGCAATCTAGTGGTGTTCTGTTAGCTCCTGGCGGTGTTGATGAGCGCCAGGTGAGGCCAAGTGAGTTCCAATGAGCCAATGAGTGCAAGAGTGCCAATTGCGCCATGAGTGCCACATAGTGATAATTGGTTGAGAGCGAACCGGAGGCCACTTTTCCAAGCCTTTTTCAGCCCCACCCGAGCTCAGAATAACCCGCATTATGGTGTCTGGGTCTCCCTATATGAGGAATCGATTAGTATATTAAAAGCTGCTAGGATGTTCCGACTATGAGTTACTCTTTTTCAACATTTGTAAATTTATAGGTATATATATATATATATATATATATATATATAGTATATATGTATAGTATATATATATATATATATATATATATATATATGTATAAGTATATAGAATATATATATATATATATATACAGGTAAGCTGGCTTTTTTATTACTCCCAATACACACAATAGACACAATAATGGGGCACACTATCACACAAACTGCCAGGGGCTACCATACGCACATACCCACCCTTAGACTTACACTGTCTCACACTCACAATAACATACATGATAATACCATTAGCTCAGTATCTTTATACACACTATAATCCCTTTATAGCATACTATTAATTATGACACTTATACGCACATTCACTATGACACTTATACACACTATGACACTTATAAGCACTACACTGGCAGACTGAATATCACAGCCTGATAGCACACTACATCACACTCCACCATAGACACTTACACCTCACATACATGCTGGCCACTTACTCACATTTAGCCTGATAAGCACTTACACTCAGCCATGACACTGGGCTAATTAGCCTATTAGCGGTACACTTTCATACCTCACAAGCACACACACAGACAAGCACTCACTCACTACCACACACCTCGATATTTTGATTCCCCAACTTGAGTTCAGCATTGATGCCCCCAGCACTGATGCCCCAACTTTTGATGGATTGATGCCGCAAAGTTTACTTTCTAACCTGTTTTTCTACCCACATCGCAATGACAATATTGATGGGTTCCCCTAGGCTGCAAGCAGTCCAATTAGACGCAGCATGCGCCCTCCGCGCACCACAGGAACACCTCACGCGTACCTGCCCGCCGCTTAGCCCGCAGGCAATATCACGCGCGAATGAAAATATATATACTATGAGTCATTCATTTTATTTCATGCTAATAAACATTTTTATATAAAAATTTTCGCGAACCTAAAACTGTAACCCATTGCAGACCTATTATTATTATTTAACACATATTTCATAGTTGTGATACCAATATACTATTCAAAAAATTTTCAAATATACTAAGAGTCATTCATTTTTACTTCATACTTCAAATATTTTTATTAAAAATGAGAGTACTACAGACCTTGGTGTCATAAATGGGGTAAATCACAAAGTGTTACCTAGCAAAAAAGGATTAGTATGCTTTTTGTTTTACTGCTTACTGTTTTAACTACTCTTATGTTTTACTGCTTTAACTCACATATTTATTAACATTAAATACTTTCTAAAGAGGTAAATCAGTAAATCAATAGAGAAAGTTATGATAGCAACAAGGGATAAGTATGTTTTTTGTTTTACCAGCTTTACTGCTTAACTCATATGTTTTCTTACTGCTTTAACTCATATTTATTAACATTACATACTCTAAAGAAATTAGTAAATCAATAGAGTTGTTACCTAGCAACATAGGGATTAGTGGCGTTTTTCTTTTGCATTGCTACTGGCTTTTAATCCATATGTTTTACTGCTTTTTACTGCTTTAACTCATATGTTTGACTGCTTAACTCATATGCTTTACTGTTTTAACTCATAGTATATTTATTAACATTATGTTTTTTATTTTGTTTTAATATTTCTTTATTTATTTTTATTATTATTTTACTTTATTTTATTTTTATTTTTTATTGTTTTATTTTTATTTTTGCCTTATTTTTGTATTATTTATTTTTTATTTTTTATTATTATTATTTTTTTTTTTATTAATATGTTTAGTCTCAAGTTTTATTTCATGCCTATTGTTATTATCCTTTAACACAGACACACACACATACACTACACACACACACCTACACCTACATGCTATATAGATACACTCTGCACACTGCACACACACACTCCTACACTGCCCATAGACCTACCCTGTTTGAACATATCAAATAAGTTCTTTCGTATGAACATAATGCAGACTGATGAAACATTTTATGTTTTAATTAAATACATCCATTTGTATTACTAATTCAATTAGAACTAAAAAAATATTTCAAAGTTTCTAAAAAATTGTATAAAAAATCAAATCATTATCTTGGAACAAAGAATTTATTATTAACTCCATATTTCTTTGTTTATAAATTTTATAACTACTGCTTTTCAGGGGCCATTCTGCCTGCAAAATTTAAGGAAATTGCTATTAAAAAACATATATTTTTTACAATCTTTAAGATAGTAAATAATTTAAATCAGTAAGACAAGCCCCTAGCATCCCTCTACACCTGGTTATGCCATGTTTATCTATCTAATGACTTACTGCTTTATATCATCTTTAGTCATGTAATAAGTATAAAAATAACAAAATAAGTTCTTCTCTGCTAGCATAACATGTATTTTATTAAAATCATTCTAGATTTTATTTAAAAAAATAACAATTATTCACTTGCATTTATATTATTTTTGCTCAATGTCCAAAATATTTGTTTTTAAATAATTTGGATTTTCTTTATTATTATCTATGTTCATTGACAATCCAACACGAGAAATAAACAACGCGCACCCTTGATACGAAACTGACCTCTTCCCAAAATTTTGTCGAAATAAATCATTTAGGCTAAAATTAGATAAACTTGTAAATTCCTGCGGGGGCGATTAGGCCTATCACCAGGTCAAATGATATTCAAACTTCAGACCTCTGAAAATGTGGTAGCCAATCTGCTGAGGCCTAAATTTAGATAAGTCTTTTTACCCTGAGCTGATTTAGTTTCATTAATGTAGGTCAAAAGGGAATTCAGTACATAGACAAGAATCAATGTTATTATTATTTTTATAAATATATTTCAAACTGAAACATGTTGATAGGTGTAGAGATCATTTAAGAGCATAGTGAAACAAGCTCTTTCTTTTAGATTGATGGAGTGGTCCTGACTCATGACATGCATTGGTCGAGAATTATTTTTATCGTTTCTTTTGGTTTTAAGGTATGTAAAAACACAGTTTTTTTACGTCCTAAGGCCTTACCTGTGATTGGATGAGTACTTAGCTTAGTTCTTTAAATTTGTATTTGAGCAGGTGTGTTTATTATCTTTTAGACCCAAACTTATTTTAAAATCATAGTCGTTTTAGCTATTAGGAGCACAAGTTATCTGATTTGTATTAAAAGTGTTTTTATTTTTACTATATAATATATTTATAATAATTACTACATTGAGGGAATAATTATTAATTTCATTAGAATAGATAATAATTAATCCACTAGATTTATAGTAGATCTTCCTGTGAAGTAAACGCAAGAGCGCCCGCAAGTGCGACCCGGTGCGGAAAAGCCGCATGAACCCGCCGGCGTAATACTACAATTCCCTAAATATTTTCTTATGATATTCATTTAAAAATCGTGCATTTATTTGTATTTTCAAATATACCGTTCCATATTATGAGTCATCCATTTTATTTCATACTTAAATTTTTATTTTATTTATAGAAAATACCATTTCAATGGTAAAATTTCTTGAAAAACATTTAGTTTTAAAAATGAACATTTTGTTTTGTAGAAAAACAGTTTGTTTTATTTGTATCCCAAAAGTTATAATTCCTTGAGGGAAATAAAACAAATAGTCCGGATGTGACGCTGGCTATGTTCCTCTTTGTGGTATGCCTTTTAGATCTTATTACTTTAAGGAATGTAAAACAAGATTTATTGTACTCTTGAATAGTCCTTAAAAAATCAATCATGTAGCGGTTGATACCTTTAGGAAATCGGAAAATGCTTTCAAATCTTACATTCAATTAGAAACTATTGTAAAATATCTTAAATGTTATTATTATTAATATATTACTATATGATAGTCATACAATGCGTGCAATACGCACACAGTCTCCTCCTTGTACAAACCGGTAATTTCCTTATATCCAGTATTGGTATCATATTATTATACTCTTCAAAATTATGCACGGAAGTATAAAGTTCACCTCTTCTATATCAGCTTGTTTATGCATCTTATAAATCATTAGGTAGAATATTTCACTCTGTTTGTAATAAATTATTCGATATACCAGATTTAAATAAACCAATGCGATTGAACACATGTTATAAGGTTCTAAATATACCTTCATACAGCACACAAACCAATATTATACATATTGAATGGGACGGTGTCCAAAAGATATCATACTCAGGATAAACTTACTGACTTTTTGAAATATAACGCCCCATATTTTCGCGACCGGGTAGTAATATTACTGAAGTGTAAGGTTCATGTGGCTGTTCCACCGGGTCAGCTGTATCTTTGGTGTTTTGCTTCCATGTGGATCTACTATAAATCTAGTGAATTAAATATTATCTATTCTAGTGAAATTAATAATATTCCTCAATGTAAGTATTTATTAAAAATATGATATACACTTAGTATAAAATAAAACACTTTAATACAAATCAGATAACTTGTGCACCGTTTAACAGCAAAAACGACTATGATTTAAAATGAGTTTGGGTCTAAAGATAATAAAACACACACTTGCTCAAATACAAGTTTAAAGAACTAAGCCACTTTTCATCCAATCGTTGTAAGGGGTTTAGGATAAGGAAAAAACACATTTGTATATATCTTAAACCAAAAAAAGCTGATAAAATACCTCTTTACACTAATCATATGGTGCACATGGTGATATATGATTACTCCATCCAAATTCACAGAAAGGAAAGCATTTCTCTTCTTACCTGCTAAATGATCTTACCCATTCAGCATGTTTCAGTTTGAATATATTTATAAAAATAATAATAACATTGATTCTGTCTATACTGGAATTACCTTTGACCTGGTATTAGGCTTAAATGAGCCTGGGGGGTACAAAAAGGCTTATCATAAATTTAGGCCTATCGTAGTTATTTCACCACATTTCACAGAAAGAGATCAGTTTGAAATATATTTTGACCAGGAATTAGGCCTAAATCGCCGGGGTAAAAGGTTTATCTCTAAATTTAGCCTGAAGTAGTTATTTCAACACAATTTACAGGAAGAGGTCAGTTTTGTGTATCTGTAATGAGTGCGCGTTGTTGTGTTTTCTCGTGTTGGATTGTCAATGTACATAGATACTAAAAGAAATCCAAATTATTTAAAAACCTTTAAAATATTTTATTATTGAATGAATAATATAAATGTGGGTGAATAATTGTTATTTTTAAGTAAAAACTTATGAATGATTTTTTAATAAAAATTATATAGTTATGTTAGTAGAGAAGAACTTTATTTTGTTATTTTTTTATACTTATTATGACTGAAAGATGAGTGGAAGCAGTAAGTCACTAGAAACAAAACGTGCATAGCTTGGGTAGAGGAGTTAGGGGCTTGCCCACTGATTTGTACTGATTTATTAAAGTAAATTATGTAAATATATGTTTTTATAAAATTTCATAAAATTTTTAGTAAAATATTTTAAATTCTGATAGTTATAAAATTTATATAAATAAAAGTATTATTAATAATAAATTTTTGTTTCAAAGATAATGATTAATTTATTATAGAAGTTTTAAGAAACTTTGAAGTAATTTTAGTTATACTTGAATGAGTAATAAATGTACGTATTTAATTTAAACATAAAATGTTTTAATAAATTACGTTTTGTCTGGCGCCAAAAGAACCTATTGATATGTTAATAGGGTATCGCTATGGCGATAGGTGTGTAAAAGCTTGTGTGTGTGTGTATGTGTAGGTGTGTAGGTAGTCTATGTATGTGTAGGTGTAGGTGGGTGTGTGTAGGTGTGTGTGTGTGTGTGTGTGAAATGATACACAATAGGTACATTGAAGTGTGTTAAGAATAAGTATATTAAAAATAATAACAAAATAAAATAATAATAATAAAACAAAATAAAATAATAAAATAAAATAAAGTGATTTATACTAAGAAAATAAAAAATAATAAAAATAATAATAAAATAAATAAAAGTATTAAAACAAAATAAAAACAGTTATAATGTTAATAATATATGAGTTAAAGCAGTAAAGATGTAGTTAAAGCAGTAAACATATGAGTTAAAAGCAGTAAAGCAGTAGAAACAAAAGCATACTAACCCTTTGTTGCAGGGTAACACCTCTATTGATTGATTTACTGTTTTTAAGGTATGTAATGTTAATAAAATATATAAGTTAAAGCACAAAACATATGAGTTAAAACGTAGCAAAGCAGCTAAATAAGTCATACTGAGCCCCTTGTTGCTATATAAACATCTTTATTGATTTACTGATTTACTGTTTTAAGGTAAGTATGTAATGCTAATAAATATATGAGTTAAAGCAGTAAACATATATAAAGTAGCAGAAACAAAAGCACACTAATCCCTTGCTGTTGCTTAGGTAACACCTCATTAATTTACTGATTTACCGTTTTAAGGTCTGTAAAGTATGTTTTTAATAAAAATGTTTAAGTATGGAATAAAAATGAATGACTCATAGTATATTTGAAAGAAATTTTTTTGAAATAGTTTACATTAAGAATGCAAACTATGAAATATGTGTTAAATAGTAATAATAGGTCTGTAATGAGTTACAGTTTTAGTTCAAAGAGCTTTTACCAAACAGCGTTATGGCGAAATTAAAAATGAATGACTTGCTGGTGAAGGTTTTTCATTCGCGCAGGAATATTGCGCCTGCGGGCACGCGCGGCGGGGCGGGAACGTGAAATATTGCCGCGGGCGGCGCGGCAGGCGTGTTAAGGTGTCCTCTGGTGGGTGCGAGGGTTTACCGATGCGTCCTGGTAGACCGCTTATGACCTAGGGGAAGACATCAATATAGCTCTGTTCTAAGATGTAGGGGTAGGAAAAGGTTGAAAAAGAAATAGAAATGCATCAATGCTGCGCAAACAATCCACTAAAGTTGAGGCATCACCGCTGGAGGCATCAGCCGTTGAGGCATCAAAGTTGAGGAATCAAATATTGGAGGTGAGTGGCAAGTGTATTCCTGTGTCTTATGCATATGGGCTAGCAAAGTGGCCATGGCTATAAGTGCTATAAGTACAGAGTGTGTATGGCAAGTGTAAGTGTCTGTGGTGAAAGGAGTGTAAGTAGATAGGGAAGTTAGTGTAAGTGTTCACAGGAGAGTAAGTTAAAAGTGTCATAGTGTGTATAAGGGTCATAGTGAATGTGTGTATATAAGTAGTGTATGTGTGTATAAAGTGACATAGTGTATAAGTGTTGCGAGTGTAAGTGTCTATGTGTGTGTGTAGATGTAGGCGAGTGGGTGTCTAAGGGTGGGTGCATGTATATAAGTAGCCTAAGTACTGTGCTGTGTGTGTGTGTGTGTGTGGAGTGTATGTGAATTATATATAAGCTATAAGTGTTAGAAAAAGTCTAACCTTGTTAGGTAGACATCCTAGCAAAGTTTGTAATATACACCAACTGATTCTCATAC
>JABUQX010028257.1:50000-52500 GCA_015478945.1 Trachelipus rathkii | reverse complement strand
TTCTATGAAATTTCTTTCACGAGCTCAAAAACCATCTCAATTAATTTCTTCAACACGTCTTTAGCCTCCACATCACCCCTCTTAGTCATTCGACTTGCTCAGTCCCTATTCTATCTCTTAGGTTCGCACCTCTAAGAATTTTTAATACTCTCATCTCCGTCACCTCTATCTTGCTCTTCTACACAGTTTTCTTCGCGCAACACTCGGATCCGTATAATAGGATCGGTCTAAGTATTGTCCTATATAATTACCTTCACCCCCAGGTAGGCTCCATCTTCTTTTCAGTAGTTGGTATAACATTTCACGTTTTTGAGATCTTTCTAGCTCTCCTCACCAGCTTCAATGCCCAGGTATTTAAGGTTGTTCACCTGTTTAATCCTGGACTCCTCTTTAAATTTAACGCCGCAATCTCTTCACACTCTTGGCTATCATGACTCCACCACCATTTTTCTTTATCTCATTCTTCACGCGTCTTCAACACCTCATTCCACCTGATTCATGACACCATAAGTCCTCTACTCTTGATGTAATCACAGCCGTCATAAACATACACCAGTGTGTGTTCTCTATTCTCCCTTTGTAGCAAATCCTTTTTGGGTGACAGAACACTGGCCTGTCTCACCCCAGATCCCATGACAAACCACTGATTCTCATTACCCCTCCATCTCTCACATTTTGATTTTCATAAATGCCTTAATAGCTGCTATCAATTTCGGCGGTATATCATATTTTCCAATAATCGACAATCTTCTATCTATCCTGTCGAAAGCATTCTTCTTAAATTTCTAAATGCACATATATCTTTATTCCTTTCTTTGTTTTTTTCATCATCATCTTTTCTTAAATTATTAAGTCTGTTGTGTTTTTCCTGGTCTAAAATTATGTTGCAACTCTTATCCCTAGTCTTTCCTCCAGAATTCTTTCATATTTTACTTGCTACTGAATGTAAGTACTATTCCAATTTTAGTTTCTTTCTGTAAGGGTGGTGACATTTAATTTTTTTCCAGTCTTCAGGGATTCCTCCTTTTCCAATCTTTTTTGGTAATTAATAAAAAAAAAAAAAAAAAACAACTAGCTAATATCTTCCAGTCTTAAATAGTTCATATTCAAGTAGTCATATTCTTCGCTCTTTCCTTTTTCACTTTTGCGCTCTCTTACCCCTGTTATTTCAATCATTTCCATTCTACATTTTCCTGTTCCCTGGCATGCTCTAAAGCACTCCTCTATTTCCCCGTCCATCCCTTCTCCTTCGCCACATTCAGCGATTCACAAAGTATTCATAAAATTCCTCCCCACCTCTTACTTCCTCCAAAGATGGTGTCCCCTCTTTGTTCCAAATTCATTACTTCTGGCTCCTTTATTTCTTCGCTCATAAATTGGCCCTGCTAAATATAGAGAGCTTGTTTTGTGCCCTTCATGTAATCCGTCAAGTTCTCCACCTATTCCTAACCATGTAGAGCTTAATACTTTCTTCTTTTCACATCTTCTGCATGGTTTCTTGCAATTATGTATTCTCTTCTATTTTCCCCAACGTTCTCGGCTATCATCCATTTCTGTATTCTTTATATTTACAATATGTTTCACAGAATTTTTGACTTCCAGTTCCACTATGCCAATGACCTTCCTTTTTGTCTTTTCCAGAGTTTTTTTTATTCCTATGACCTCATTCCGCAACCCGGGTACTTCCAACTGTCCAAAGCTCTCCTCAAGTTTCTATGTTCTTTCAATGTTCCATCTATAACATGTCATTGTTAATTCACTCGTGCTCAAAGAAAGTATTCATAATAGCCATATAATCTCTCTTTGAAAATCAATCAGATGTTGCCTTTCACGTTCCTCTCTCCACACCCAACACTCCCAGTACCAACTCCTCCCCACTCTAACGGATTCCTATGTGATTGTTCAACGTCTCCAATGATACCTGTACATTCCCCTCTAAAAGTCATAAACTATTAATTTTGGCACTGCTCATTAGTCACCAAACGCTTGCGAAAGGTACTGAGTCAGAGTATTATTCCGTTTGTCAACTGTCATTTGGGGAATTCTGGTAAATATGCTGCGTTATCGGTGTGCGTTCCCTTCGGAAATAAATTTTGATCTATCAAATAGCGTGATATATATAGTATATATAATATAGTAATATAATATATATATATATATATATATATATATATATAAGTATATATATATATATATATATAGCATAATATATATAAATATATATATAGATATGATATATATATATAGTATTATATATATATATATAGTGTTGGTGATAGGTGTTGTGTTTTGTGTTTGTATGTGTGTTTGTTATATGTGGTATACGACCAGTTGAAAATTGATCCGATCTTTATTAAATATTAAATATGTATTCTCCTTCAAGATGATGGTAAGAGAGCACGTTTCTTCGCAACAAGTTCGTACTAGCCAAATTCTTCTTTCTTCTATAGTTTGCACTCTCGAGCCGTGTAAGGATTATTGTATCAAATGTGTTTTATGT
>JABUQX010028257.1:42500-45000 GCA_015478945.1 Trachelipus rathkii | reverse complement strand
CGATTTATGGGTTGTTTTAAACCTTAAAGATAATATTGGCTTCCAACCGGGAATTATGCTGTAGTTGACGCCTCTCTGGAGCACAAAAAATTGGTTTAGATTGGACAATATTTTATACAGGGTTTAACTACCAGAAAAACTTGCTCGCAACTGGAGCATCTAAGTTCGTTTGATGGTCGAACGATTTGCATCTAGTAGTTCATTTCTGCCGCTAAAACGTTTAATAATTTATGTATAGCTTAGTGATCTTTGGTATTAAGTTCAGTAATTGGTTTGTAATGATGTAAGTAGAAACAAGTTTGTTAAACAATAATAGCTATACTATATTCCAAAACAATACAATATCATCAATCATTTTTCACTACATTATTAACTTAAAAATTTTATAATTTCTTATAAAAATAACTGTAGGTAATATAGATGTTACATAATATTGTTATAGTGAGAATCATCACTAATATTTTATAACCTTTTGCCCAGCATTTTAACCTTAAAATTTTTTAAGAAAAGTAAGGCACAACACTAAAATTAGTTTAAGCTTCTCAATTATTTACGCATTAGATGCCAATATTGAAATGTTGCATTGTAGTTTCATAAAATTTTAAAAATTTTAATCGTTAATATGTTGTAAGGACATAAATTAGTTATTATCATTGATCATAATAAATATTAATATCATAATTGATATGAAAATACTTTTATCGAAGGTCTTTTCCCCCATCATATTTGACATAAATTTTTTTTCTCTTGAATGTGAAATCTGGGTATGATATTAAATTTTATGTCATCTTGACAGACTTTTTTTCTGTGATGATACCCCTCATTGGAGTAAAGGATTTTATCGAATATTGTTTTATTTAAGTATTCTGGTCAAAATAAAATTTATAATTTTTTCTTATCTTTCCAAATATTCAAATTATAAATGCCAGCAGTAAGAAATAATTTACGTCAAGCTTGACCATGAATTTTTGTCAGCAACGTTCCTCTAGAAGTGAAATTTACACGTCTTTGTGATTAAACAATACAATGATATATAATGTTTTTAAATCGATTATAATACATATTTTAATTTTTTTTTGAAACGTATACACGACCAGAAGTGAAAAACATTTATCCGTTATATTTTACTTTCATAAGAAAATTTGAAAATTTCCTTAATTAGTAATATACTATATAATATATATATAATATATTTATATTATATATATATATATATATATATTATATAACTATATTATATATATTTATATGAATATATTTATATATATATTATCTATATAATTATTTATATATATATATATCATATATATACACATAATATATTAATTATATATATAGTATATTATATATAATATAATCTATATTATATATATATAGATTATAATATATATATATATAATATATATATATATATAATATATATTATATTATATATATATTATAATAATAATATATATATAATATATATATATATATGATATAATAATATAATATATTATATATATAATAGATATATATACTATCTATATATATAATATATATATATATATATACTATATATATATATATATATAATATTATATATATAATTATAAACAACTCCCAGGAAGAGCTTCGCCCTGCCATACGTCCAGCGTCTTTCTCCTTCTGACCCGCATCTTTAACCCTAAGAACAACATCAGAGAGCCATTTCTTGTGGCAGTGGTTGGACAAAGTCTCTGTGTTAAACAATCTCAGGTTGGGTTTTCGGCCTTCAGTAGAACTAGCATCTTCTCCCATTAGGCCCAGAGCTTGTTCCCTATGAGATTCCATAGGATCTTGCCTTTCAGGCGCATTTGAGATAACAAACGCTGGACAAAAGTAATTCAAGCAAAAAGGAAAGGACGGGTGCTAGCTTCCTGTTGCCCCAAATATAACCATGTGGAAATCTTCATAATCCTCGAACCACGATGAATACTCCAACATCATTACTATTCCCTCTCGACTTTGCTGAAAACAGTTCTTATTCGCAAATATCGAACCTATATATAGTAATATATATATATAATCTATATATATATATATATATATATATATAATAGTATTATATATTATATATATATATATATAATATACATATTATATATAATATTATAATAAATTATATATATATATATATAATAATTTTATAATATATATAATAATATATATATATATTATATTATATATATATATATATATAATATTATATATATATTATATATATAATATATTATATATATATATATTATACTAGATTGGTCCTTGTAGTTATGACAAAGAAATTTACCTAACTAACACAGCATAGCCCCTGTTGCAATAATTTTTGTTGAAGTCATTAAAATAACTTAATAGAAAGCAAAGTTGAAAAAAAAATTAAATTATGTTAAAATATAAATTTTTTACTCATACTGTTTCTCTTATTGATTTGCAATAGTAAGAGATGATTATTGAAAAGGTCTTTTATTTTAATGACATATAG
>JABUQX010028257.1:30000-32500 GCA_015478945.1 Trachelipus rathkii | reverse complement strand
AAGTTCTTTTTCGGCAATCCAGTCTCGAATGATACACCCCCAAAGGTTCTCAATGGCATTTAGGTCACATACACGACTTGGGCAAGGTAGAAGTTGAATTGTTCTGTCGTGCTCTTCAAACCATTGGGTAACTCTTCGAGCTGTATGCATAGGGCTATTGTCATGCACATATAAAAATCTCTCAGGGTCTGGAAATAAAAATGCTCGAACAGTTGGTAAGAAAACCTCTTCTAATATTTCTAGATATTGATCGGATGTGAACCATCCATTTATGGTCGTGAGTTCTCCAAGAGAAAAATAATTCATCCACTCCCAAACGTTGCATGTCACGTGCCCACTTCTGGCTTCTTCATATATGTTGCACGGTTGATAGCGCGTGTTATTCAGTCGGCAACAATGCAGTGGACCGTGATCTGTAGATGAAAAGGTTTTCTCATCGCTAAAAACCAGCCGAGAACAAAACTCCATGTCTTTCTGCGCATGTTCTGTAGCAAAGGCTAGTCTCGCTCTTTTATGTTGTTCTGTCAATTTTTGTTTTATAGCTGGTACTCTGTGATAAATACCCACATCTTTGAGACGTCTACGAACTGTATCTGAAGAACAGTCAATATGTAGTCTCGTCTGGATGCCTTTGGCATGGCATTCGTGAAGGGATTTTGAGTTACGTAATGGACAATTTCATGGTCTTCAGCTCTAGTAATGCAACGAGGGGCACCGCTACGAGGACGATCCCTTAGATTTCCTTCACCTTCATATCTTTGGATCCACTTCATAGCAGTCTTAATGTTCAGACCAAGGTGCCTGGCGATCTGGCTTTTGTTAATGCCACTTTCGTGAAGCCCTACAATTTTACCCTCAATGCTAAATTTTCACTCTTCCGGTCCATCGTCCTGAAATAAATATAATTTTAAATTATCAGACAAATCAACAGTTACATATTAATAGAAATGATGAATAATTTCATTTTCAGTTGGGTTTACTAGACTGTCATTGGATACATGTTTTTCTCTTCATACTCCCTATCCCTTCAATCAGGTAATGTTTAACGTATGTAATTGCTTTCATTGAACCATAGCTAAGACATGAAACAAAATATGAGTTGCAAATTTTATGCACGTTAGAGTCACAGGTCAGTTCTCTCTCTCTCTCTCTCTCTCTCTCTCCTCTCTCTCTCTCTCTCTCTCTCTCTTATATATATATATATATATATATATAACATATATATATATATATATATATATATATAATATATATATATATATATATATATATATATATATATATATATATATATATATATATAATATATATATATATATATATATATATATATATATATATATAACATATTCTATTTAATAATAAATTAATGTGTCCAAAATCAATATATCGATATGTATATATAATAATAATAATAATATATAACCTAATAATATATTTATATATATAATAATAATAACTAATATGTATATATTAATAATAATATATGTGTATATATATATATATAATATATATATATATATATATATAAATATTTATATATATATTATGTATATATATAATATATATATATATATATATATATATATATAAATATATCTTTATATATATATAAATTATGTATATATATATATATATATATATATATATATATATATATATATATATATATATATATATATAATTGAAGTTGCATAACAAAGAAGAAAATCTATAGACTTTTCAAAGAACTTTATTTAGAATAAAAGTTTCATAAATATATGTTGAACCTAAAATTCATCGTTAACTTTTTTCATTTATTCATGGAAATATTACGAATTTTCTTTATTTTCCATTTAAGAATCAAAGCCGACGTGGGACAGAGGGGACGTAGTCCCCCTCTTCGTCCACCAGGGAGACTGAGAGACCCCGACTCCTATCTTGCGGTTTTACCATATGAGTATTACTTTGATCAACAGCCTCATAGTGTGAAGGTAAAATTATTCTTTTTTTTAACTAAGGAATACCATATGGTAGTCTACGCAAAGATGAAATAGGAGATCAGGGTCATAATCGGCTATCCCAGTGGACGAAGAAGCGAAGAGTGAACTTCGTCCCTTTCTATTTGAACTAAAGGAAAATAAAAAGAGTATGTTTTCCGATGAAAATTTAAAAAAAAAAATTCCGCTGAGATCAAATATGATTTTCTATTTTACTGTACGGTGTCTGCCGTTCTCTAGTTACATACTGTGAGCATTAAAAAAATCTGACCATATATATATATATATATATATATATATATATATATATATATGTATATATATATATATATATATATATATATATATATATATATATATATATATATATATATATATATATATATATATATATATATATATATATATATATATATATATATATATATATCTTACTCCGTAAAAAAAGCTTTGAGAAATTTAATCCGAATTTATTATTTTAGAGGGATAATACATTTTATTCCCTTCTATAGACATTATTA
>JABUQX010028257.1:0-25000 GCA_015478945.1 Trachelipus rathkii | reverse complement strand
ATATTATTTATTTCCTGTAGCTGTTATAGTTTTAAAGTTACATGCATGTGTCTTTCGGGATGCTGGCCATAATAGATATATATATAGATATTATATATATATTTTATATAGCTATATATAGTATATATATATATATATATATAAATTTTTTTTTATATATGTTATATATATTTTATTTTTTCCAAAGTTATATATATATATATATATATATATATATATATATATATATATATATATTATATATATATATATATATATATATATATATATATATATATATATATATATATATATAATATTTATTTATATCTTGTATATATATATTATATATATATTATAATTAATATTTTCTGTGTAAAACCGAATTATATATATATATATATATATATATATATATATATATATATATAATATATATATATATATATACTATATATATAATAATATATATATAATATATATTTGGGTTTTACACAGAATTGATTTAGATATTGCCTAGTTATTATAGTTATAATATAATTAATTAAAGTTATAGATGAGGGTAATAGCCATTCAGTCTGTAAAATCAATTTAAATGTTATTTATTATATATGGTACCTTTAAGGAGGTTGAGATTGGTTTTGGAAGTTTAATTAT
The DNA here is from genome assembly GCA_015478945.1 of Trachelipus rathkii. Classification (NCBI taxonomy): domain Eukaryota; kingdom Metazoa; phylum Arthropoda; class Malacostraca; order Isopoda; family Trachelipodidae; genus Trachelipus; species Trachelipus rathkii. The sequence continues at coordinate 24,364 of JABUQX010028257.1, read as the reverse complement.
TAAAAAACAATAAGTCTTAAACTAAAAGAATAATTAGTTATAAACTTAAAATAAAAATTATATATTTCTTTATTCTAACCAATAAGAATTCTTAATAAGTAAACTATACTTTCATTTTTCAAAAAGGTGCGGAACAAAAGTGCGGAAACTTTTTTTGATCCGCACGTGAAGTCCGATTTCGTGACCTGATCTCCGCACCTCGCTATCCGCACCTATTCTGGTAGGTCCGCTCGGAGCGGACTAGCGGACTAGCGGACTAAAGAGCGGAAGTGCCCACCTCTGATATATATATTATATAATATAATATATATATTATCCTATTATATATAATATATATATAATATATATATATTATAATATATAATATAATATTTATTATACTATATATATATAATATATAAGTAATGATATTAGGAAAATGAAGAGTATTAGGCCCTGCCCCTTTCTTTGGGACATCGTTGATATAATGTCGTGCATAGTTCATGACAGACAGACAGAAACACTAATGCACACACACATACACATATGCACATATTTTTATATATATATACAGTATATATTATATATTATATATATATATATATATATATATATTATATATATATATATATAGTATATATATATATTATATATATACATATATAATATATATATATATATATATATATTAAATATATATATATCTTATATATAATAAATTTTATTTCTATTAAATTAATATTTAATAAATTTAAAATGATTATATTATTTTAAAATTTATTATCGATATATATATATATATATATATATATATATATATTATATATATATATATATATTTGATATATTTATATATATTTTAAATATTATATATATATATATATATATAAATATATATATATATATATTAGAATATATATATATATATAGCTATTATAATATATTATAATATATATATATATATATATTATATATATATAATATATATGTTAGATATATATATATATATATATATATATATATATATATATATATATATATATATTTATATATATATACATATATATATAATATATATATATATATATATATATATATATATATATATATATAATATATATATATTAATATATATATAGTATATTATATATAATATATATATATTTATATATAATATATATATATATATATATATATTTGAGGCAATGGGTTGGGGTTCTATTTTCTATTCTCGAGTTCTATTGGTCGCATTCCCCTGAAACTTGGTACCGTTATAGTTGGTCGTGTCACCTTGTCGTAGACTAGGTTATGTATTGTTGCATCCAAGGTGGTGCAGCTTTCCATTTAAGTTTTTGGATCTGCTTTAGGGTGTCTTAGAAAGTTTATGTCCCCTACACATATATTTTTATTCCTAGTGTTGTCACCTTGTCGTAGATGAGGTTACGCATCCCAGTACCCCGTAAGGAGTGTTACTCCTCCAAGTTGTGTCTATGATATTATATAATATTAAGTTTTTGGTATTCAGACCTTTTAAGGCTATGGCTTAAGATTTTTATGTTTCGTCCTTCTGAGAGGACGGTGAAATTCAAATCATGTTGGCTTTTGACTTGTAAATTTCCATAACATCGCTAGATTTTGACGTTTGAAGTTTCAAATTAAGGATTTTCAAGATCGAAGTATTCGATTCCAAAAATTTGTTAAAAGACTTTTTATTATTTCAAATTCGTATAAGGACTGGTAAAAACAAAGTTTCATCCATGAGATAGCCCTTACCCCCGCCATTATGGAGGTATAAAGTGCAAACAAATGCGATCTTACCAGACTTGAAAACTTATGGCGGACCTCGGAAACGGTTCCCCCAACCCTTGAAAAAACTAATTTGACGCCGTAAACGTTAAAACACTTGAAATCCTGAAAAACGCGGAAACTTGCGATAAAACTCGTGAAATTGCAGGGAAAGTTGGGTCGAACCCTAAATTTATGTTTGAAGATAAAATTTTGGGATCTATGATCCGTAAGGGGTGTTGCTCCTCCAAGTTATGTCTATAACAATATATAATATTAAGTTTTTGGTATTCAGACCTTTTAAGGTTATAGCTTAAGATTTTTATAATTCAGTCCTTCTGAGAAGACGGTGAAATTCAAATCATGTTGGCTTTTGATTTGTAAATTTCCATTACATCGTTAGATTTTGACGTTTGAAGCTTCAAATTAAATAGTTTCAAGATCGAAGTATCCAGTTCCAAGGTCCGTGAAGTGATTCGAAGACCCAATCGACCAAGTTATTGGCTGTCATGGTCAAATCTCGTAGGTGTATTTTAAGTTACAAGAAGATTATTCATTATCTTGTTCGCTTTATTTTTAAATTTTTCCGAATTTTCTCAATTGTCTTATACTTTTAATCGACGTTAATTGATTGTTCTATTAATAAGTGTAGCCTGCCTACTATCCAGATATTTGGCTGCTTTACATGGAAATCTTTTTATTAAGTAAAACTTGAAATATTCAAATTCCGCAAACCAGCGTACGTACCATAGGTTATATAGAGCTCACAATCTTTCTTGCTTTAAATGAAAATGGTTCCGGGATTAAGAATTTGCATTATGGGTTTTTAACTTTTAATCGATTCGTATACGATTTTTTCTATTGGTTTTTAAAGCGGCCTCATCATGTGGACCCAGTATTGCTTTCTCTTGCGTAGGAAATTTGCTTCTATAGGAGAAACAACAATTTATAATAAAATTCCCAAACCTCGTATAGGTGCAAAAAGGTGAGAATGAATTAAATAGATTCTTTTAATGCAAGTACATTTGTCGCAAAAAAATATTACTCAATTATTTTAAAAATATTTTTGAAGCGACTCTAATTAAGGTTTAAAATTATCTTTAAACGTTCCAACATGCATTGATATGGTTGGCTCTCTTATTTAGGACTTGCTTATTTTATTATTTAAATTCTAAATAATTTCCCAAGATCCGTTAGGTACATTGAAGTTATTAAAGTGCTACAGGTAACTTTTTCTTCTTTATATCAATTTTCCGAATATTAGTGTTTCTCAATTCTTAATTCTTTTAAATACGACTTAATATTTATGTCTTTAATAATGAGCCGGCCTTACATTTGCAGATATGTTTGGTCTACTCTACATGGAAGATGCTTATAATATTATCAATATAAGTATATATTATTAAATTCCGCAATACAACTGTTACGTATCTTAAGGTTTTATTATTAGCGTAGCTTACAATTCTTTGCCTTGCTTTCAATTAATAATTTTTCGAAAAGAACTTATATTAATTTTTTAATTCTTTTATACGATCTAATATTGGGTGTATGTTTTTAAACGGGCCCACATTCTCAGATTATGCTTGTCTCTTTCATTGCTAGATATGCTTTATAAATAAAATCAAATGATAAATACGTTTTACAAATAACTTGTTAATTTAAATATAACAAAAAGAGTTTAAATATAAAAGGTTCTTTAAATTTGTAAATTTTTCAAAAATAAAATCATAAAATTATTTTTAAACACATTTTAGCGACCTATTATTGGTCCATAAAAATTAAAACTTCCCACTTATCTAAAGGATGGATGTTGGGCGTCTCGTACTCCAGTGACTGTTGCTTTTCAGAAAAATTCTAATAAATTGCCCGAATCCTCCCGTAGGTATCAAGTTACATTGAGAGTTACATCTTTCTAATTTGTTTTCAAGGTTTTCCGAAAGGGTTATTTCTCAATTTTGTTAAACGTGTTTAAACGAGTTAATGTAGGGTCTTTAAATGAATCCGGCCTGCATGCAGAAGATGTTTGTTGCTCTGTTGTGTACATGTGGTAAGACGGCTTTATTGAAGACAAAGTTTAGTTAAAATTAAATGGTGCCTTGAAACCAACGTACTGGGTACGCAAGTTATAAGGAGTCTGACATCTTGCTACTTTTAAATAAAGATTTTCCCGAGAACATAGCATGTATTTTATTTTTTAACTTTTTTAACTGACCTGATATTGGTCTATGTTTTTAAAGCAGGCTTGACAGTCTCGAGTATGTGGCCGTTCTTCTTGCTTAGGTAAATGTGTTTAGTAAAAAACAAATATTAATGTAGAATTCCAAACGCGTAGGGTGCAAAGGTTATTAAGAGTTTATGAAATATAATAGGTCGTCTTTAATAGAATTTCAAAAAAAAAGCTCCATTATTTTTAAAACTATTTTTTGCGACCGGTAATTATAGGTCCGCATTAATTATGTAAAATGCCGCACGTTATTTTGAAGTATTATGTTAAGCTGTCTTATTTACTGATCGTTGCTTTATGATAAATTCTAATATTTAAATTCCCCTAAACCGTCCTGAGGTATTAAGGTACAAGTAATGTTACGATTTGTTCCTTTATTTCAATTTATGTCGCGAAATTTTTATTCTCTCAATTCTACTTTTAAACGAATTTAAAATTATGTCTTTTAAAATTAGTCGCGGTCTTATTTATCGTCCAGATGGGGATGTTGGCTTTCTTACAAGTGAGATGTTTACAATAATATAATACAAAATTAAAATTAAATGCCCAACCACGTATGTACCTATGTTTATATAGACCTTACATTTATCTAATAATTGATTGCTTGCTTTAATAAAATTTTCCGTAAGAGAATTTGCATTATTTTTAAAATCTTTTTAAACGATCTATACATTGGTCTATTTTTTATGAACGGGCCACTATCTTTCAGATTATGCTTGTCTCTCTTGCCTTAGGAATATACTTTTATAAAAAGCAAAATATTAAATATAAATTTTTTCCAAAGCCCGTAGGTGAAAGCGTAAGATAGAAGTTATGAGTAAATTGCGTTCTTGATAAATCATTATTTTTCTAATAAGAAAAATAATATCATGATTTTTTTAAACATTTTCAGTTCGGGCGACTTAATTATGGTCCATAAATTTAAAACGGATCCCATCTAATTCAAGATATTTGGATTTATTTGATTTGCTTCGGGCCTTGCTTGGTTTAATGAAAATTTTTTGTAGTCTAAATTAATTTTTCCCTAACCCGGTAGTGTATTTTTAAGTTACTAGAATTATCTAATCTTGTTCCTTTGTTATTCAATTAATTATTTCGTGAATAATTTATTTTGCTCATTATTCTTCATTCTTTAAAATCTTGATTCTTAAGTTATGGTCTTATATAAATTGAGTTTCCGCCTTAGCAGTGTCTCAGAATATGTTTGTCTTCTTATCTATGAGACAATTGCTTAATAAATACAAAAACTTTAAGATTATTTAAATTCCAACCAGCGTTACGTTTTAATATAGTTATAGGGTAGCTACAATCTGGTTCTGCCTTTACATAAATTTTCACGAAAGAAATTGGTCATATTAATTTTTTTAACTTTTTAACGATTAATTAATTTTCTGATTTGTTTTTTAAATACGGCTTCCTATTCACCCAGTAATTGGATGTTCTTGTCTCTTTCTTTGTACTAGGGGATTTGCCTTTATAGATTAAAACAGATATGAAGGTGATATGAAATTCCTTATTGTAACCTCCGTAAGTGCGAAAAGTAAATTGAATTTAAAATAAAGATTGCCTTTATCAATTTTCTCAAAAAAGTAAAACTCAATTATTTAAAATTATTGTTTAAGCGAACAGCTTAAGGATTAAGGTTTTATGTAATATGGTATAGGACTTGTCGCAATCATATTATTATGTAGCTCTTATATTTTACTGACGTGCTTTATGATTATAGAGAAGTTCGGTATGAATAAATTTGTACTCAGATCTCCGTAGCTGATACAAAGTTTATAGAGTGTTACTATCTTTTCCTTTATTTTTCAAATTTTTACGCTGAATTAGTACCTTTTCTCATTTTTCTTAACGTTTTAAACGGATCTTAGGAATTATGTGTCTTTATAAATTAGCTCGGCCGTAATATCCAGATATGTTGGTCTCTTTTTACAAGGAAGATGCCTTATTAAAACAAGAATTTAAGTAAATTAAATTCCTCAACCAACTAGTAGCGTCCAAGTTTTTAAATTGAGAATTGCATCATGCGGCTTTAATAAAATTTTCCGAATGAGTAGCTAGTGTTTTTTTTTCTTTTTAACGATCTAATATTGTCTATTTGTTTTTTAAACGGCCATCCTACAGCTGCAGTTAATATGCTGTCTCTCTTGTCTTAGAAATGCTTTATAAAAAACAAATATGAAGTGAAATTCCCAAACCCTGTAGGTGCATAAGGTAAAACATGTTTAAAAAGAAAAGTTTTAGAGGTCTTCAATTTGTTCAAAAATAAAAATCTCTATTATTTTTTTAAAACATTTTAGCGACTAATTATGGTCCATAAATTTAAAAACGGCTCACATCAAGTAATGTTGGCTCTCTTATTTCAGTGGAGCTTGCTTTATTGAATAAAAAAATTCTAAAATAAATTCCTAAACCCCTGTAGGATAGAAAGTTTACTAAGAATTACAGGATACCTTGTTTCCTTTATTCAAATTTTCTCAAATTTTTTCTTCGTACATTACTTGTTTTAAACGGACTTAAATTGTATGTCTTAAAATATGTGCCGCGAAATGTATTCTGCTTAATGGCTCTGTTTCGTAGGAAGATTGTATTTATAAAACAAAATTTATTATAATTAAATTCCTTCAAATCTACGTAACGTACCTTTGTTATCGTATATATAGTTTAACACTTCCGATCATTTAGACCTACTCTTAAATATTATATACGTAATCTCTTTATTGTTTTTTTAATGCTTTTGTATCTTGAACACTAATCAGCAGAGTCATTCTATTCATTAGTTCACCTTTATCAATGGCAAGGTGTATGCTATATTCTTGCTTAGGCTAAAATTCCTTTTCTAAAAAACCAAATTTTATAAGTAATTAAATTCCAACCTCCGTAGTGTGCAAAGGTTAAAGATTATTGTTTAATTGAGTAATGTCTTTCTTTAATTCAAATTTCTCAAAAATGAAAATTCTTCCATTATTTTTTTATAAGTTACAGTTTTTAAAGGCGATCTAATTTAATGAGTCATTTGATAAATGAAACGCCTCCCTCATCTAATGGTGGGTGCTGGCTCATCTTACTTGACTGATACGTCTGTTAGTGAAATAAGAAGTTCTAAATTAAGTTCCCAAACCGTCGTAGGTACTCTAAAGTTACAAGAATTACTAGTGCTTGTATGCCTTTTGAGTTTTCAAATTTTTCTCGTATAGATTTTTTTCTCAATGGGCTTGATGTCTGTAACTTTTTTTAAAGCGACTTTAAGATTATGTTCTTTTAAATATCAAGGCCGGGCGTACATTCGAGATATGTGTGTGCTCTTGCTATTACATGGAAGAGTGCTTTTTAAACAAAATAAATTAAATTCCCATTACCACGTAACGTAAAAGTTATAGAGCTATGGCATCTTTCTGCTTTATATGGTAAAATCTTTTCCGTAGATAGAAGTTGCATGTATTTTTTTAACCTTTTAATACGGTCTAGATATTTGGGTTCCTATGTTTTTAAACGGTACCAAATCTGCAGTATATTTCTTGTCTCGTCTTGCTTAGAAATGCTTTAATTAAAAAACAAATAGTAAATAAATTTTCCCAAAGCCCCAGTAGGTGCAAATGTGTAATAGAGGTTAATAATATTAATGCTTTTTTTAATATTATATTTTTTCAACAAAAAAAAAATCGTCATTTTTTTAAAACGTTTATGCGATCCTAATTATTGGTTCCAGTAAAATTAAAACCGGAATATCAAAGCAAAAATATAAGTTCTTTCTATTAGGACTTTGCTTTATGAAATAATATTTCTAAAATATATTTTCCTAAAACCCCGTAGGTTAATTTAAGTTTAGAAGAATTTACATAATCTTGTTCCTTTATTCAAATTTTAACGATTTTTTTTTTCTGAATTTCTTAACTTATTTAAAACGTACTTGTAAATTATGTTTCTTTTAAAATGAGCCCTGGCCTATCTATTCTTATCATGTTGAATTCTCTTACATGGTAGAATGCTTTTATAAAAACAAGTAAAGTTAATCATTTAAATCACATTAGTTACGGTACTCATTAGTTATAAGAGCTGGCAATCTTTTCTGCTTTAATAAAAATTTCCGAAGGATAATTGCATTATTTTTTAACTTTAACGATCTAATATTTGGTGTTAATGTTTTTTCAACCGGCCGACATTTCCAGATATGGCTGGTCTTCTCTTGCTTTTAGGAGAAATGCTTGTATATATAAAACATATGTATTAATATAATTCCCAACCCCGGTATGGGGTGCAGATAGTAAATAGAAGTCGCAAATATAATGAGCTGTCTTTAAATTAATTTTCCAAAAAGTAGAAACTCTAGTGTATTTTTTAAATAATTATTGTAGGCTGACTCGTTATATTTAGAGGTCCATTAATTGAAACTGTCCTACATCAAGATATGCTTTTGGCTCTCTTATGTAGTGATTCGTACTATAGGTGATTTATTTACAATTTTCTAATTTATTAAATTTCAGGTTCTGGTCACTAAAGTTTTGAATAGAGTTCTACAATCTTTTTCCTTTATTAAAATGTTTTCTCGAAATTTGGTTTATCAGGATCTTTAACTGGTACTTAAACTGTACTTAATATTTATATCTTTAAAATGATGTCCGACCATACATTCATATTTCCATATACATAAACATAAACATCCTTTATTAATACAAATGTATAAAATTAATGTGAACATACTTGAACCTTTACAATCTGATAAACACAATAGTGTACACAACCGACATTTAATACTTATTATCAACAAGATTTACATACTCAAAAATAGTTAAATGTTGTATCACATTAGCGCTATCTGGCATGATCAGTCAAATTCAAATTCTCAGCATAGGAATAATCAAAATGATCAACGAGATCAAACTAATCAAGCAAGTCAAAGTGGAAATATTAGTCCTCAGGATTTTACCACAGGAATACCTTCATCTCCTGTAAATAATTTTCAAAAAGTTTCTCCTGAAAACTTGTCCTTAAACATGAATGAAAACTCGTTCCAGTCAAGCCAAGATGGGATGTCAAATATTCTTAACCAAAATATGAAAAATCTAGGGTTAGATGACAAGCCTTTGCAAGATACTGGAATGGTAGACTCTAAGGAAAGCCTTTCTTCTCTTTTAGGGATAGAAACTAATAAGGAAAATGCACAATCTTCACAAGAAGAATCAAAAGCGAATGCCAGTTCTCCTCATAATACATCAGATGACAAGTCACAATTGAAAATGGAAGAAGACTCGAAAGATAAAGATGAGAAACTGGGGACAGCAGATGATCTGAAAGAAGACAAAGATGATAATGATGAAAAGAAAGAAGAAAAGAAGGAAGATATTAAAAAGGAAGAATTGACATTTGAATGGGCAGAAACTCTACTTAAAGATTATACACCTGGCAGTTTAGAAAGTTCTGCAAAATTCCAAATATTTTTCAAAATTCTAGAAGGTACTATTAAAGTTGGTGATCGACTACTAGTTTTTTCCCAGTCTCTTTTCACGTTATCTTTATTAGAAGAGTTTCTTCAAAAGTCTTTTATTCCTGGTTCTTACGAAACTTGGAGTAAAAATAGAACCTACTTTCGATTAGATGGAAGCACATCTGCTCAAGAGAGAGAAAAACTGATCAATGAATTTAATAATAATCCTCATGTATATTTGTTTTTGGTTTCAACCAGAGCAGGAAGTCTGGGAATTAATTTGGTAGGTGCTAATAGAGTAATAGTATTTGATGCTTCTTTTAATCCTTGTCACGATACACAGGCAGTTTGTCGTGTCTATCGTTATGGACAACAGAAACCTTGTCACATATACCGTTTGGTTACCGATAACTCATTAGAACGTAGAATATACGACCGTCAAGTTAATAAACAAGGAATTGCAGATAGGATAGTTGACGAAATGAACCCAGAAGCTCATTTATCATCTAAAGAAATTAGTAACCTTCTTGTTGAAAATGAAGAGGATCCAGAGCCTGAAGACATGGATGGCAAGGATGAAAGGTTTGAAGATGAGATTCTCAAGGAAACTATAAAAGAAAAGGGTGATATGTTTACAAGGCTTCCATTCCAACACGAATCTTTACTTATTGATAGGAAAGATAAGAAATTGTCTAATGCCGAAAAGCGATTGGCCAAGCGATCATATGAATTGGAGAAGCAAGCAAATATCAGTTATAGTAGACCATCATATTCTACCTTTTACCCCAAAAACTCAGGATCACAAACTGTCATGATGGGCACCAAAATTGGGTAAAAAATTTATTTTTTTATTTAATAATTCTTGAATATTTATGAAGTGATTGACTATTTTAAAGTAGTTTCAAAATTATTTATGACCATTTAAAATTGATTCCCATCCAATCGATATCTTAATTTCTTCAATTTTAATTTAGGAAACAGTTTCAGTTCATTATATTACTTGTTTTTTTTTTAAATTTTAAACAGGGGAATAGTATATGCCAAACCAGTAGGAACTGTTCGGCCGATGCAGTCCGAAATGGGTCAGAAGATTGAAGGTGGAGGAACAATGATGCACAGACCAAATATCCTTTCAAGGTCACAAACCAACTTTCCCGTTGAAAGTTTAGCCAAACAAGGAGTTTCTGTGCAGCAAATAACAGTTCCTAAAGGTATGAACTGGTCATACTATCGATTATCATTACCATATATATATATATATATATATATATATATAATAACGTCATTAGTTTCTCCAAAGCTTTTGCAATAATTAGCATCCTGGACATCCCGACAAAAAATCATTCCTAATTAGTTTGTATTTTTCTACATTTCATCATACATCATTCCGAGTTATGAATATATTTCTTTAAAAATAATCTGTTACTAGTATACTGAAAGATAGTCTTAGCTGTATGCTATTAATTTCACAGCTATCTGTAAAACCCCAAATCTTTTGTAAATCATCTGGTCACTGAGCCTACCTATAATTTGCGATTTGTTTTTTGAGTCTTTCTACATTGTAGTCATAGGGAAGAGATAGGTTTTTCTAACAATTTTATGCTTTATCCAAGCATCCATAGCCATTACTTTTTATAATAAGATTTCTCATTTTATATGCATTTAAGTCAGCCAGTCCGATAGGCCATTCTATTATAATCATTAGCAAATGCTACTGTATGATAGAAATTCTTATGCTCTTAGACGTTGCTTAAATAGTGTTAAATTATTCAATTTATATTATTTAATTTAAAAAGTAGGTTGTTATGCTTAGCATGATTTGATAGAAATGTTTTACCCTTAATTACACTTCCAATTTACCAATATATAATAAATTGTTGAAAGTATATTTATTTTGTACATAATAATAATATTTACAATAAAATATATATTTAAATTGTACAAATATTTTTGCGTTTACTATTCACTGTAACAGAAAATCTAACCAATTTAATTTATTACAATAAAGAATGGTAGTTTTATGGATTGTGTGAAATTTAAAGATTCTGATGTAATTTGTTTTATTTAATTTGTAATTTAACTCTTACTACGAGAATTGTAAGTATATTCTACTAATATGTTCTTGTCAATTATATTTCTCAACACACCGTAAATTATTTTGGGTAAATAATTGGTCATGTTGTATTATACAACAGGCATAAGTATTTATTTACCTATATACACTATATCTCTACACATATAATTCCATACATTCGTGAAGTCACTTTTGTAAATGTATAGTTTAATCTTAGCTAAAGGATTTTTGTATATACTAAAACTATGTGTATAATTAACACACTTTTCCAAAGTTATATTTTCTTCTCTGCAATATTTGTAGTTATGATACTCCATGAACCTAGTAGAATGATGAATATACTAAGTATGGACTATAATGAGTTTGTATTCGCACATTCTAATTCTATGTAGTCTCATTTTTTCACTAACTAAGAGATATAGCAATAGAAAAGCATATAAGTATTAGTGAAAATAATTGTTATAATGAACAAAAGGTTCTGAGTATATAATGACAAATCTCAGATAGTAAAAGGCAACTAAAAATCTCAACAAGAAATTACTTCAAGACTATGGTTTATTTACAATACTTTTTAGAGCTACACTAAAACTTATGACTGTATATGCATAACTAGCAAGAGATAAGTGTTAACATGTCTGTATATTCTACAATTTTTTTTTGTAGATCTACAATCATGTTCCTGTTAGTACGCAGATATTAAACTTAATAGAGATATATAAAAAATTAACATCAAAACAATGGTATCTTTACTTAAATTTGTAGGTACAGTAAATGTGATAACACTAATTTCTGATCGCATAACTCTAGCCTCTGAGAAATGGTATGAATTTCATTTTATCATTTATCGTAGTAGAAGAATAAACCTCAAAATATAGTATCAATTGAACAACTAAGTAATAGTTTAAGTGTAAATCGTAAATGACGATAATGCAATCATCACTTAAAATGAAGTAGTTGAGTAATAATAAAATGTATCGTCCGTGATAAAAATAGATGTATAGAATTGAGCTATACACTCTCAGTAATACGCTAACTGAACTCAGCTGTGGGAATATTCTAGAATAAATGGATAAGAATTCAATTTTCATTTATTGTAAGCTCACAAATAAACCTCAAAATCGATAAGTATAAGTTGAACAATCTAGTTAATTGTAAGTTTAACAGTACTAAGTCAAAGGTAACTTATAATTAGCTTTAAAAAAAGTGGTAAAAAACAATTCTAGCATATGGATAATGACTTTAATTAGCATTTATTGTCAGTAAAAATAACCTCAAAGACATAGTTATTTTGAACAACTAGGTAATGAGTTGTTGTAGACGAACGTAGTATGAAGGTATTGAAATGTCAGCTGCGTATTCTTCTCGTGGTAGCTTACTCTGTTCGTACTTCTAATCAGTATGTAGTAGAAAACAATAGTTAACAATATAATTAAGCTGTTCATTTTATCTATCCTAACATCTTAATAGTTCATTTTACACGCACAAAGCTCAATAAGAGTAATTATTACTTATGACTAACATGTTACTAGTGTTTTCATGTCTACTGATCAAAAAGTTAGTAAGATTACTTTTAGGTGATTGGAGGGCGCATACTACGCTCGTTATACTCGCGAAAATGTATTAATGAACCATTTTAAGTGTAACTTAACTAAAGTGTTATTTTCTAAGCTCGCTAAATATATTACCTTTTATCTATCGGTTTCTATGATGGTATATTATATATATCTATCTACAGATACCGGTCAGTATTTCCCAACGTCGAAGCAGATAGACACAGACCACTAACACATATAGAAGAGAGAGAGAGAGAGAGAGAGAGAGCAGAGTAAGAGCACGGAGTTGAGAGAGCAGAGACGAGAAGAGACGCAAGAGAGAAGAGTAGCAAAGAGAGAGATCTAATATGCAATCATTGCTCTCTCTCTCGTCTCTCTCTCTCTCTCTCTCTCTCACTTCTCTCTCTTCTTTCTCTTTTACTACTCGTACTCCTCTCTCTCTCTCTATCTCTCTCCCTACTTCCTCTCAATCATCTCCTCTTCTCTCATCTTTTGGCATCAAAATCCAACTGACCACGATTTAAAAGAATAAATCGCATTACGATAACTCTCTTACTGCGATTAACTAGTTTCACAATTAAGTCATACTTGCATAAAAATACAGACTGAATATCTAATTGTACATAATTTAACTTTATTTGCCTTAAGATAATCGTGGAATTATTTCTATTTTTGTAAATATTCTTATTTAAATAAAAGGGAAGTCCCAGTGCTATCACTATTTTACATAATAAGTATATAGCAAAGTACATATTATATTATCTTAAACGATACCATATATTAGTTATATATATAAATATATATATATTTATATAATATACTATATCCTAAGTATATTATATATATATATATATAATTATTAATAATTATTATAATATTATTATAGTATATATATATATATATATATTAATAATATAATTAATAGTTTAGTTTACTTTTTGCGTCTCAATTTTTATATTTAATTTTCTTATAAATACACATTTGAGAGTAAATTTTCTCTTATTTCTGCCATTCATACCTTTTCTCACTTTGATAATGTATAAGATTTAAAATATCAAATGTAAAGATTTCTTTAATATTTAATTCTAGTAGTATTTTGTTATATATATATAATACACTTCGTCTATTATTTTATTTTAAAACCTTTATTAGTAAATGAAATGTTTTTTATATTAATAACTTCCTTTTCCAACTAATATTTCAATTTAGTGGTAAGCACTATTTACACTATATATATAAATTGGGAGAGACTAAAAAATTGCTTATATAACTTATTACTTAAGCTAGTTAATCAAAAAGCGTTTCGTCTTTGTTTTCAGACTATACTCTTCTAAGTTATGTTTTGGATGAGATAAAGCGCATATGTTTTTATGTCATTTTAGCATTAGGCTGCTCTATCCAGACACACTGAAGAGGTTTGAAAAAACAAGACGAAAGCTTTTGATGATACATAAGGGGAGTCATAAGTTTTCTCTTGTTCCATTTTCTTCCTACAAATCCTTATCTATATTTGCATTTTTATTTTGTGTAAATTTATTATAAATTTTTAAGTATAATATATATTTAAAGACTATATAAATTTAGCTAATGTGCAATAAAAGTTTAAAACAAATATCAGACGAAAATGTATAACCAATATACGTAATTTAAAAAATTTAAGAGAAATCTTACACAATTTTGATTTTAAACTGTAATTTCACGATGTGACACAAACAGGAACAGAAGGTCATGATTCAAAAGTTCCAGGAGAGAAAAATATATATAGTAAAGGAAAATTACTCTCAAGGGTTTTGTATAATAAGAACTATAATCATTTTAATGCATAAATTAGTGTAATTTATTTATAATATAAATTATTTAAATAGATATTTAAATATATATATCATATAATTATACTCACATATATGAATATTAGTATTTCATTGTTAGATATTCAAGGTATCCGTTATATAGTATAATAAAATAAATTAATAAATAAAGTTCAAAACTGAACGGTAGATCTCTATACTTAATAAAAACTAGAAATAGGAGACCTATATATATATATTAATATATTAATTATATATGTATATTAATGCAGGAGCTGAATATATAGTATGATATATATATTACTTATCTAATTATATATCTATACTATTATATAATTAATTTATCGTTAAACATTATTTAATGAAGAAATATCAATATATATATATATATATATTATAATAATATTATTAATATTAATTTATTATATATAATATATTATATATATTATATATTATATATATAATATATTATTGATATATTATATATAATATATATATATATATATAAATATATATATATTATATTAATCTAAAATATATATATAGTATATATATAACTATATATAATATATATATATATTATAATTAATATTATATATTAATAGTATTAATATATTATATATATAATTATACTAAGATATAGATAAATTAAGATTATATGATTAAAAGAATAAAATGAAAAGTAAAATTTAACTAATTCTAATGAAGAATAGGTAAAGAAGATTTAATAGATAATATAATTATAAATAATTTAATTATATAATTAAGATTTAGTAGGTAAATCAGTCATGGTCTTTTCAATACATGTATAGGTCATCTTTAAGCAGACACATCGTCCTAGACATTAACACTCCTAAGTCTTATGTGGGCAATGAATATGTTCCACCAATAAAAAAAATAGGAGTAAAAATATTGAGGGGTAAATAACAGGTGATTATAGGAGAACCTCATTAAAGGATTAAGTGCTCTTTCTTTTAGGTAAAAATTTGAGTTCGCACCTCTCAGGAGACAGTTAATGAAAGAGAACATATGACTTGCCAGAAGAACCCTTCGTATGTGACTAAGGATGCTATTTATCTTGAGTTAAATTTATCTTCCTCATCATCCTGTATTGAAATCCGAACCTACATGTTGGAGTGCAAGAAGCTCTCTAAGAGAGCTGTGTCGACAACTCATCATATGGGATATACAATATTTGAAAGTATGTAGAGTCTCGAATTTGCTGATTGGTTCGCTGAAAATATAAAAGGGAGTTTTTATTATTTTGTTATGTAGACTCTGGTCAACATCTATCAATAGAAAAATAATTATGAATGCTTTTATTTTTAATTATTTACTATAATAAAGTTTCTCCTCATTATTATTATTACAAAATCTTTTAATAATTAATAATTAATTTATATGCAATAATTATATACTCGTATTAATTGAAATTAAATCATAAATGCAATAATTATTATTAAATGCATTGAATATATAAGGGCAAAGCCCAATTCATGAATGAAGTGTAAAATAATAATAATTTATGATTTTAGCAAACATAAGCAATACACTATTAAGTTATATAAATAATATGCAAATATATAAAAAAAATAAGAAAAAATAAATACAAAAAATAAATAAAAAGTATTTTTTTATTATTATTTTATTATTATTATTGATTATTATTATCATTATTATAATGTGTTATTATTATTATTATTATTTTATTACTTATTATTATTATTATTAGAATTATGAATTATTATTATATAATTCATTATTATTATTATTATTGATTAGAGTCTTATTATTATTATTATTATTATTATTATTAGTTAGAAATATATACGAATTATATATATAAATTAATTTATTATTAAATGTATTATTATTAATTATTATATATATATTATATTTATTAATTTAATTATATATTATATATAAATTATTAATCTATTATTTATATATTAATATCTCATTAATTTTAATAATTAATAAGTGAAAAATAAATATTAAATAAATATACTTAATTTATTAATATATAATTGATCGGGAGCACGATTTTAATCAATAGCGCTATGTTTAAGTGAATATCTCTAATGGCACTTTTTGAAACGTGGAAGAAATAAATGAATCTATATACTATAATGAGCATTAACTTGGCAAAATAAATTAATAAAAATATTAAGTAAATAAAATAAATAAAAATTTATTAATACATGAAACATATTAAAAAATACTAATATAAGATTGTAACATTTAATATAACATTACTAAATAAAAAATATAATAATCATAAGAGACTTATTCTATATTAATAATAAAAAAAGTGACCTAATATTTTCGAATATTTAACTAATAATAATTAACTCTATATTATAAACTATATATCAATAATAATAATAATATATATATCCTACACTGAAACAGTAATAAATAGATCTATCAAATAGAAAGGAATGAAATAAGAGCATAGAGATGCCGCATGGAGTTGATATATAATAATGGATATAATATATAATAATTAAAATATATAATTATAAAATACAACGTAATTCAGGATATACTAATAATTTTATTTATAAATCATAGTTATAAATAGTATCTAAAATCCTAAGAAAATGTAAAACTCTTTATATGTTTATTTCAATAAATGTTTATGTTAACAATGATGACCTTAATATTAAATAAAGGTTATAAAATTTAGCTGTTTGTTCAATAATTAAATATATAATTAATCTTTTTCATAATACACTCATATGAAAATATGATCGAATAATAAAATTTTTAATGATATGTAATTTATAAAGAGTATTTATATGAATAAATAAATTAATAAACTAAAAATAAAAGATAATATTCAAAATATTGAATAGTTGAAAATGAGGATGTAGTTTATTAAAATAAATTAATTTTCTACTTTTTCATGAGGTGTCATCATCAAATTATTCGTTTTTATTTGTAAGAGACATAATCGTGAGACGTATAAGAGCATTTGAAATGGCGCCCTTTAATTGCTTTTTTAAAAAGTTCATACAACGTTATCCGTTAATATATCTATATAAGAAACTATTTTTGTCTGGCCCTACTCGTGGTAATTAAAGGTTCTTCACGACGTCTTTTCTTAAAATCTGGAATTATTTACCTAATGACTATTAGATGGATATAGGAGCTGCTGTATTTATGCAATTGAAAATGAACCCCTGTTAAATACTTTAATTATAGTATTATTATATATTAATATAATATATTATTATATATATATATCATATAATATATTATATATAAATATATTTAATATATATATATATATATATATATATATCTTCATATATTATTAATATATTTATATATATATATATATTAATTAATATATATATTAATAAATATATATATATATAACTATATATATATTATATATTAGTAATATTAAGTATTATATTATAGGGAGGGCAATTCTAATACATTAGTAATTATTAGAAATTAGTATGTATTTCGTATTATATATTGATTGCGCTAACAATAAATGGGAGGTTTATGGGTTTCTTATCATTCTTCGTTCCTGAATATACTCATTATATAATTTACAATTACTTTTAGCTTTTACTCTCTCTACTATATATATATATCTCTATATATATACTTACTATATTCATATTATACCTATATCTATAGTCATGCCCTCCTCTTCAGTATCGTATACTATCTATCTACGTATACTATCTCCTTCTAATATTATACTTAGTATATACTCTCTCTACTCTATCTCATTATCTCTTACTATTATTTTAATATTTAATTTTTAATATATATATATTATATTATAATATATATATATTATATTATATATTATTATATATCTTAATATTAATTATATATTAATGATATATATAATATATATATATTATATATATATATAATTAAAATAATGTATTAATATATTAATATATTTAATATATATATATATATATAATATATATAATAATACATATATATAGTTATAATATATATTAATATATATGTAGAACAATATATTAGAGTATATTGTGAATCAGTAAATTTGCTTGCTTTCTTTGAGTAGTGCGCAGCTAGCGGCGACTCAGATGAGTCGATAAGTAGCGATGTCAGTGCGGAGAGTCAGAAATGAGTCTCTCTCTCAATATATTATATATATATATATTAATATATGTAAAATTTACTACACATTATACTCGTGGATTATATCACTTTATATATTATATAGTATATATATATAATAATATATATATATATTAATATTTATTAATAAATATAATTATATTATTAATATATAATATCATATCTATATATATATATATATAATATATTAATATATATATACCTAGTATTATATATATATATATATGCTAACACTATTACTCAGATATTAATTTCAGTTTGAGTTTTTTACTTAATTTTTGTTTTAGTTGAGTTAAGTTAAGTTAAGTTAGGTTTAGTAGTAGGTACGTAAGTAACCTAACACTATACTTAACTTAACTTTGGAAAATTGTAGAAAGGCGACGTATATATAAGTGTATGAAACTGGTTTAAATTAGTGATGTTTGTTTATTTTAATATTGGTATTAATATGTACACTATAATGTTTCTATACACTATTTTCTATTAGTTAGTTTGCCATGCAGCAAATAATATTCGTGTTAAGAACGTGATAGGATCGTTTCTAGGTGTTTGAGTGATATTAGAGACACATGGTTCCGGAGTCATACTGCTTATTATAAATCATATTTATGGCTATTTTAATAAGACGTTGAATCCAGGAACGAAAATCAATAAAATTGTGTTATTTCAATAATTTATAGTTTTAGTAGATTATATAGAGGTAAACCCTAACCCCAGTGTTGATAAATATTTAAACTAAACTACGTAACCTAAACCTATATAACCTAACTAAACCTAACCTAAACCTAACCTAACCTACCTATACCTAACTAACCTAACATAACCTAGCCTAACTACATACCTGAAGCCTAATTACTAAGCTCCAATTCCGCTAGCATTACAAAGCACTACCGAAGGAGACGTTGGTCCACTATCGAATCAGCTAACCTAAACACTAACTAACCTAACCTACCCTTAACCTAGATTTAAACCAACCTAAACATAAATTAACGCTAAGCTAATATTACTGAGGAGTCAACCTCTTATAAATGTTCCCATTTTAATTATAGCCTTTGCGGGTTAGGTAGGTTATGCTAAATTTTTGATAAATTTTTAACATAAGAGAATTGCTTTTGTTTGTTTTTTTTTGGGACTGGGAATTTTGTTTGTTTTTGTTTTATAGATGGCTCATACTTTGAGTGATTATTATGGTGAGTAATGTGTGAATTAAAGTTGGTCACGAGGAACAGGAATTTTATTGCCGGCGCAGCACGCACGAAACCATGTAAGCGCACAAGCGCCCACACCTACGCACCTTATGTTTCAATGCGCACAGCGCTCCGCACCATGCACCGCACTGTATATTTTTTAAAATTGCTCAACCGCACGGTACATATATATATATACTGGATTTTGTTTGGCGCACCGCAACAGCATCGTCACCTAAAGTGCTCACGCACGCACCGCGAAGTCCGCAACCAGAGCGAGACCGATTGCAATAGTCATACGATCTATTTTTCAAAGAGGTAGAGGAACTCATTTTAATAGTATTAGAAATATTTTAATTGTAGTTTTGAGTCTTGCTGGAGTTAGTATTTTGACTAAACTGATAGGAATCCTTTTTCCTGAGTCGCGTTTAATACGGTATTTAATCTATTGTTAAGGTCTAATGATTTGGTTTATATCAGTCTTTTTGTTGATACCATTTTCTATTTGTTTGTTGTTTTTCTTTGTTGGTTTGTTTTTCTTTTATTTGTTGTTTATTTTAGTTTAATTATAAGTGTCGATTTCTGAGGTGATTGAATAAGCAGTTGGTGACCATAGCGGATGAATTTTTTTTTAATCATACTTTTTAAAATGATTGTTATTGATATTTGATATTGTTATAGCTTATTTATTAGATTATATTACGATTATATTATTATATATTATATATATATTAAGTATAATATATATATATATTATCATCTAAAATTATATCTAGTAAACTTTTCCTAGCTAAATTTAATCATGTGTGGTAAAGTTTTATAGGGTATATATTATATAATTATGGGATCATCAAAATATGTACGAAAGATGATCTCTTTAATTATTAGCAGATAATCAAATTAATCACCTCAGGTACAACTATTAATAAGAAGGTATATAAAAGCGGTGGTAGGTTTTCTTTCTTTATTAACATCCCCTTTCTTGTTTTTGATCACAGAATATAATATAATTTTCATTGTTATATAATATAAAAGGACATTGTTATTAACAATACTCAAATGACATTCTTATCATTTGATTCCGAATAATTATATAATTTTATAGAACAGTTCACAGAGTGGGGAACGTATTATTAGCTCCATGATCTCTACTAAGATCTTAATCACCATTCATTGTATTTATATATTATTATATCAAATTAGGATCAATTTTCATTTCTTTAATAAGAAACTTTGTTACAAGAGATCACTTTTACGGAGATATTAATAATGAACCTTTCACTTTAATTTAATTATTTTAAAATAAAATAAAGAGCGTGTAAGGGGCAAAGCCCTTAACACGATTTATCAGCTCTGGTGTCGTTGGCTGAACTCTCGACTGTTTCTCCGGCACGCATTTAGGAAAATGCAAACCGGTAGAAAAGCCAGGGCTCCCATTGGTTATAGTTTAATTTTAAAAATAAGCAAGATTGATTAATAAACAAGATAAATATAAAGTTTAAAAAATAAATGATATTTACTTACCATAAATAACTATCATACATATCTAAGCCGGTTTATAGTTTAAATCAAGATTTTTAATGGATGAGTCCCAGGAAATACATAATCATAAAGATGATTTGGTTACACTTACTCACAAACTTCATAATTGCAATACACATTTTTAAAGCTCCTTATTCAATATGGACCTAGGTAATATCGATACATAGTATAATACATGTATTTAAATATAATTAATAATTTATATAATAAAAATATTAAAAATAAAATTTAATAAGAAATAATTCAATTTATATATTTAAACCATTATATATATATTATATATATATATATATATATAATATATATAATACGATATACGAGTACTCTATATTATATCTAATATACGTGATATAAGTAGTAGAAGGTCCGATACATATACAATTGAGTTGTCTAAGACGGTTTGAAAAATATTCATTACCTATTATATTATATTGAATGTTAATAGAGTTATTATGATGGATATCAATTATATTATAGTAAGAGGAACTCATATAGAACTATATATATATCAAAGAAAGATTTGACTGGTCATAAAGATGTTAAGATTAAGATTAGTTTCACAATATAATGGATTACTCAAATAAAATGCTGACATTTACTTCTGTAAAGATATTTCAATATATATATATATTATATATAGTCTAAACAAGAAAATATAATAGCTATAGAAGTAGTAAAAAATTGATTTTATATTATATATACTATCTATGTATAATACTACTATAGATAATACATTTTACTATGGTTAGACACATCTCCTTATACCTATTATAGATTTTAGAATGTTATTCTAGTATAATAATATATATTATCGTCAACTATACATTTACTAAGTAGAAATATTTATGATATATGGTTAATACCATCATTTACAATGTTGTGTAGAATTAGTGTTGATTCATAATATATTCAATATATACTATACTATATAATATATCTTCTCTAATATTATATATATACGCCTTGATCATCTGAATAACATTCTAAATTACTATAATTGATTAATTATTAATTTTTCTGACTCTATTTGCTTATTTCGATATCAGTTAAAGGTATTAATAAAAATATTAACAATCACAATATAAATTTTCAAACTTCATAATTAAATATAAAACTATATACTTCCACTTATTTCATTTATTAGTAATTAAATTATTTAAATAGTTTATCTTTATCATAACTAGTTATGTGATGTTAAATTTATTATTAATAACATTATTCGCATAATGGTATATTCACTTCTCTATATAATAATATCGGATTAATGATGTAATATGGTTTGTTTGTTTAGTTAATATATTAGTAATGATTATTATTTTTGATTTTTAGAGGCTGAGATTGTGCATAGAGAGAGAGAATAATAAATAATAACATCGAGTATTAATTTTCTTCAGAAAAAAAAAAAAAAAGAAAATTAAGAAAGAAATAATAATATGTGTAATAAATAATAATGAATAATAATAATAATAATGATCAAACATATAATATGAATTACTCTCGAATCAAATAATCATCAATAATATATATAGAGTGATAGATAAGTAATCACATAAATAATTCTAAGTATCCCAAATTAATATATAATATCATAATATATTAATTTCTTGGCAGAGCAATTAATAATTTAATAATTAATAATACTAATCCCATTAATTCTTAATAATCAATATCGATCGGAGTTTAATAATGAATAATTTATAGAATGACAGTAGAAATATTATTTCAGTTAGTAGATAAAATAATTATATCAATTTATTTAATAATCATATGAATACTTGACAATGGAATCAGTAATAGTAATAATAATGAATCATATTTAATCAATAATAACAATTTATAATAAGAATAATAATAATAATAATAATCAATAATAAATATAAATAATAATAATAATAATAATAATATATAATAATTATAATAAATATATAAATTATTTTCTTTGTAATGTTTCGTTTCACTCTCTCTCTCTGCTCTCTCTCTCTGCTCTCTCTCTGTCTCTCTCTCTCTCTCTCTCTCTCTCTCTCTCTCTCTCTCTTCTCTCTCTCTCTCTACATCTTCTGCTCTCTCTCTCTCTCTCTCTCTCTCTCTCTCTCTCTCTCTCTTTCTGCTCTCTCTCTCTCTCTCTGCTCCCTCTCTCTCTCTCTCTCTTTCTCTCTCTCTCTCAATATATATATGTATATATATATATATATATATAATATATTATAATATATATATATATATTATATGATATATAATATATATATATAATATATAATATAAATATATTACTCTCATTTATTCATTTTGCCTTATTTTTCTCTCTTCATATAAATCATGGATATTTTTTCTTAAAATTCGACTTATTGTATCAGTTTCTAAAAAAAGCACTTTGATTTAAAAATGATATACTTTACTTCTCTTACGCTTATTTTTTGATATATATTCAAATACTGATTCAATCAGATATCAGTTCCTTTCTTCTTTCAAGAATTTTAATTGACATCCTTACTGTTTCTCTTGGAATTTTTTTCTTATTTGATCTCTCTCTCTCTCTCTCCTCTCTCGAAGTCTCCTCTCGGTCTCCTTCTCAACTGTTGAGATATGCAACTATAAGTATATATAAAAAATAAAATATAATCCCCCCCCTTCCCCTCCCCCCCTT
>JABUQX010028256.1:0-16360 GCA_015478945.1 Trachelipus rathkii | reverse complement strand
CATGTTTTTCAATACTACAAGTATCATAAAAAATATACATAAACAGCTTTACATACTCACTAAGCTTTAAAGTATCTTATGGGCACTTAGAAAATTTATTGCACCCCAAAATCTACTATACCTAAATTAACAACTCTATGAAATAGCCTAAATAACATCTTCTCTAAAACTTACACTAATAACTACAAATATATAACATTAATGGTGTGATGCATTACCTAATGACTCATAACAAACAACAAATTACATATATATATTCTAATATATACAGAACTACCTAGCCCAATCCTTCTTCCAGCACTTTACATAACTATTCTCTATATCCCATTAATTATCCTTACATTTTGGATTCAACAATAATATAACCCGATACCAAGTACCAGTACTGGTATCAGAAAATGCCTATACCAAGTATACCATACTAATACCTTCAAATTATCGATACCAGTTTTTTTGAAGCCTCACCCTTACCTATAGATAAACCCCAAAATAAACAAATTGCTGATCTATCAAATATAACTCATGCAACAACTGTGAGTAAATAATCCATATATTATATATATAGGCAAAACATATGACGATTTGGACCCGTAAGAATCAAACAACACCTCTGTAATGTATCATTAACAGTGTCATTTCGGTTAGTATTTGCACCCAACATTATACATATCATTAATTACTCATTCTCACTTCTCTTCATCATTCATCGATACACCAAATAGACATCTCCATATTATATATTACACACTGGCACGATAACAACACTCATATTCATGATATGAAACACATTCCCTCCATCCATCAATACAACCATATAAACTTAGCCGAATACTTCTGATCCACTCCTTTCATACTCTCATCTTCCTTCTTCTACCCTTTTACCACGAGATACTAGTCTAATGTTATTATTTTCATTTCTGTCTTCGTCTGACTATTCATCCTATAACTGGAGTACTCACTTATTTCCACACCTCATTCAACCTTAATTGCCTCTTCTCAGTTACCTCAAATTATTATCACATATTTAAACAAATACAATAACGACAACATATAATCGTGACACCTACACATGTTCTTGTCTTGCATTTCCGGATGAAGATCTATTTCGAATTGGTTTCCAGAACTTGATATATAAATATCAACCATAAAAATGAAAAAATAAAAATAAATATAAAAATTTCTTCTTTCACTATATGCTCCTGCATTCGAAAGTGACATTCAACTCTTGTTGCTCTTATTTAAACTCTAGAAGGAGACACCAAGTGTAGCTTGGTCGCGAAAGCTCGCACACAATTTAAATCAAATATAAAAATAAAAATATACAATAAAATAAAATACTATAACAAAAATAAATAAAAAAAAAAAAAAAAAAAAAAAAAAAAAAATAACATATAATCAGCATTATAATTCAGAAAATTAATAAATATTAAAATGTCGTTTTTTTATCTATAATAGATAGTTATATCATATAAGTCTATTCCGTAAAAATTAAAATCAGTTTTTAATACAGTTTAAGGTAGTTCAAATAACGAACATCATCTATTTCTATTATCAGTGTCATATCTAATTTTTTATATTTAATTATTACGTACAACAAGGGTTATAATACACTTAAATATAAGTATCCGCGTTTTAGAGAGTAGGATCCACATTCCTTAGAGAGCAGATATTACCTACAAGTATCATAATGCCTCTGATCTAGACACACATCGGTTCGTGGTACTATTCACGCGAGAGAGTATAATAACCTTATAAATTATAATTTATATAATGAGAAGCTCTAACTTACTTGGCTATAATCTAAGAAATAAACTAATTTCCCGCCATACATTATAAATAATACTTAACAAAACAATTCTTATATAAATAAATAATGTAAAAAATCTCGTATGTTCTAATACCACTAGTCTTTATATCCATAAATAACCCATCTTTTATCCTATTGGTTAATCTAACCATATTCCTATTGCCTTCATATAAAAAGAAATATTAAAGGATAAGAAACTATAAACAAGTCAAATCTGAATAATCTAAATAAATCTTTTAAGATAACTGAGTCAAACTTTAGCCTTTCATGAGAAATTTTCGAACAAATTTTATGTATCTCACTACGGATCCTCCCTCACAAGCATAACTCCACCCTACATCACATTCACCAACATAATCGACCGCAGCAATCTACTCTAAAATTATTAAGGATATCGATCATTATTAATAAAACCCGTCAACTAAGCACATATATAAATTTTAATTTGTATTATTAATTATATCACAATTTGATTTATGTAACTTACTCTTATTCATTATATTCTTCCGCATACTATATAAAATCTATCAAACTTATAGATTTTAGTTTTAACAATATTTTAGAAAAGTAATTTCCAATTATTAATTAATTTAATTATAAAATTATTTTAATTATTTTATATATTCATTAATTATTACATTATTAATTATTAATTAATATTTATATTTATTAGTGGAAGAGCAATATTGTTTTGATTGAGTAATCTAGTTATTTAATTTAGTTATTCCCAATTAATTTTTAATTAGTTCAATTATTATTAAAATTTGAATATTATCATTAATAATAATTAATTTTTAATTGCAATTCTTTAATTTGCTAATGATTTTTTTGTATAGCTGGGTTAAAATAATATAAATCGTTCCCGATTTCCCTATTCCTCCCCATTAGAGCCAACCCCACTAACCGGTCGGGGATAAGTTGGATTCTTTAAAATGTAAGGGTGGGGTGTATGTCGACTGCGAAGTGCGGTTTTGGGGTGGTCACTAGCTTAAGGGTAATGACAAGTGGAAGAATGAGGTGCTTGGGGTCCTATGTAATCGGCTTCTGGTGACTCCCTACATTTCAGTTCGTCGAACAATTCTTTGCGAGTGGATTGCGTAATTGTTGGTTCGATTCTGCGTAAGGCGAAATTATTGCAAAAACCACCTTCGCCTCCTCGACGCAAAGAGATTTTCGGGAACGCCTTTAAACCATTCCTCCACTTATTCGTGTTGCTTGTGCGAACGCGATCAGAACATGAATCAAGCGCTTGCAGCAAACAGGAAACACACGAGGAAGAGCACATCGGAGACACATTACCATAAGAACGCCAGGCGATGTGCAGCGGGTGAGAGAAGCAATCGAGCAATCACCAAGACGTTCTGCTCGGAAGCATGCTATTGCTTTAGGCGATGCTCGGTATGTCACGATGTTTTAGACTTTTCTGCAGAAGAGATTGAGTGAACTTCCTGATGGAGAAGGCTTAGATTCAATGTGGTCAACAGGATGGGGCTTACAACCACACAGCGCGAAAATTCACCCAATATGTTAGCCAATCTTTCACGGCGTCTGTGCTCGCCTGAAGGGTGTATTGTGAGGTGGCGGGCGTTTTTTTTTTTTTTTTTTTTTTTTTTTTTTTTTTTTTTTTATTGTAATAATAATATATTGAGAGGTTGCCTTGGACAAGAAAGGGTTTTTAAAAGCTACGTTCTCTACAAAATAAAAAAATTTAATTAGAGGAGAATTTCACTCCATAACCCATCGAACATGTGCCGTGGAGCCATGTGAACAAACTATTTCAGCAAAGTCTCCAGACAGTATACTTCTGTCTTTACGCCCGATATGCATAATTAAAACCTAAATGATAACATTTAAATGTAAATTATTGTTGTTTCTTATCATAAAATATATTAACATCACCAATTATCTGATATTTTTTTACCAACAAAATTCAGTCCTAAAATGCAATATACCCTGTATAATTTGGTATTGAGTTATACTGATCTTTCAACCTTTATAATTCTAACGCTGACAAAACTTTAATTCAATGTGAGTGAGATTGGGAGAAACACCCACCCACACAAACACACTATGAAAAAAAACAATATATGTATGATATTATAAATATTAATAAAACTATTTATAAATAAAATTTTGTATTAAAAATAATTTTCATACCATAAATATAACTCTAAAATCAATTTTCATTATTCCCATGTAAAAACTTATGCGTACACCATCTGGCTTCAAATGCACTGGTATGTTTTAATATATAGTAATATTTATATATAATATATTTATATAATCTATATATATTATATTATATATAAATTACTATATTTTATTATAATATATATATAAGTATATATATATATTATGATATATTAGTATATATATATATATATATATAATAATTGTAAAATAATATATTTTTAAGCTATGATGTTATTTGTTATTTCTTTTGTATCGATTTCCTTTTTTTGTGTCTTTCCTTCCTACTCTTAATGGAAAATGATATTGTAATATTATTTTTATGATCTCTTTATTATTCTTAGATTTCCCAATTAACTTCACGTTAAAACCTGACCTTTATTGTTATTTAATACCTTTGTTATTACTTTTTTAACAACATTTATTATTATAAAACTTTGAGAGATCAGATTTCATCCTTTATGACATAGCTCTAATCTTAAGGCTAATGACATACATACAGCGGTTTTCCCCGACTCGGCTGTCGAGTTGCTAGCCAAATTGGCCCATCACTACTAAGGTTATTGACATGTACACATCAATTTTTCCCAACTCTGCTTTCGCTTTGAATGTGGAGTTGGATGTAGAGTTGTCACACTGTTTAGTTTAGAGCGAAGAAAATCACAGATGCTGGTGCTCGACGTTCTGGTTTAAATTACTGTATGCAATGATGTGTACTGTGTTCTACGTATTGTTTTAAACTATGTAATGGTGTGTGTGTGTGTGCTCTAAACCTTTTGCCTTTTATGTATAAATTTTTCCTTGGTAAATTCTTTAGCAAACCAGATTTAAGGAAAAGTTGAATGTTTTAGAACGCTCTTCGTTATAAGATTCTCCCTTACGATTTGTTTCGAAAACGTTGCTTTTCATTTAATTATATTTGGTTTATACTTTGTAATATCTTAATATTTTTTGGTTTGATATATATATATATAATATATATAATATATATATATATATAATATATGGATTGTGAGTTTATCTGTTGAATATAGTATATTTTAGTGATGGGTATGTATATATATATATATATATATATCATAACGGTATGATATTGCAAAATTGTTGAATTTTGGTGTAAAAATACGTGGTACCGTGGCACTTTAATCCGATATTTTCGAGCTCTTTCAGCATGCTACTTCCGGTTACTTTAAAAAAAAAATGCACCAAAACACAATTTCATTTTCGGTGCAAACGTCCTTTTCCACTATTAACGGACGTATTTTATCTTAAATCCTATATTTTTAGTGCATTATATTATAGTCTTAAAATTATAGTTCGGATCTTTTTTCTCTTTCTTTTTTTTTTTTTTTAATTCCCATTTTGTGTAACAAAAATTCCAGTATTATTATTTCTCGAAGAGTAAAATCTTCATCTATTGTAAAGGTCTTTTTTAATGAAATTCCTCAGTGTGCTTCAATGACCTTTAATGAGAGTCGAGTCTCGTAGTAGTAAGAATTAGTATCGTAAGTGTCCAAGTATCCCATTTTATGTCACCATTTTATATCCCGTCTTTTCTCTACGTCTGAGAAGCGTGTTTTTTTCTTTTTGTGTTCCGATCATATATTCTTATATGGAAATTACCCGAATAACTATTATATATATTTTTTTATACTGGAACAAAGTATAATAAGATAATTGCACTTCATGAGAGTGAAGGAATGAGTCTTGTGGAAATCATTCTGACCCCCTCTCCCCCTAAATTTTGCTCGTAGCCTCAGGACGAGTACCTCCCTTGTTCTGAATTATCTATCTATCTATCTATCTATCTATCTATCTATCTATCTATCTATCTATCTATCTATCTATCTATCTATCTATCTATCTATCTATCTATCTATCTATCTATCTATCTATCTATCTATCTCTCTCTCTCTCTCTCTCTCTCTCTCTCTCTCTCTCTCCCTCTCTCTCTCTTCTCGTCTCTCTCCTCTCTTCTCTCGTCTTCTCTCTCTCTTCTCTCTCTATATTATATAATATAGTATATAATATATATATATATATATATATATATATATATATAATGTTACGAATTCTGATAACTTGGGAAAATCCAAAGAAAGCTAGACAAAAAACATTCAAACTTTAATAAAAATAAAGTTTGTTGTTTTCTGCTTCCAAAGAAATAAAAAGAAAATATTATTAAATATATTTGGAAACTCTGATGTTCTTTTGCGTCTTCGGAATAAAGGAAAGCCCTTTGCAGAAGACTGCGGCTCCCCTTCGCTAAACCCTCACTATCGGAGAGGACTAATAAAAAAAAAAATATATTTAATTATATATTTTTTTTAAATTAAGTATAAATATATTTAAAGTTTTGTAGAAAAGAAAAATTTTAAGTAAATTTTAATTAAACTTTAAGTATCAAATTTAAGTGTTAACCTCACTGCGGTGCGGAGCGGAGTTTGCTGCTTAGTGCGGTGCTTAAAATTGTTCTTTTCAACCTTATTGTAAAGTGTTGTACTAAAAGTGAACTTGATAAAATATTAATATGAATA
Source organism: Trachelipus rathkii (assembly GCA_015478945.1). Classification (NCBI taxonomy): domain Eukaryota; kingdom Metazoa; phylum Arthropoda; class Malacostraca; order Isopoda; family Trachelipodidae; genus Trachelipus; species Trachelipus rathkii. Next base: position 9,826 of record JABUQX010028256.1, on the reverse strand, counting down.
TAATATTTTTAAATGTCCTGTTTTATTGTTTTGCAATTTTAGTGCTAGGATAATATTAAATATTATAATGGCAAATGATTTTAACGCGCAAGCACTGTTTGTTCGAAAACATCTGAAGAGCTGTTTTTTTTTTGTTTTTTTTTTGTCTGCCAGGAGGGACGATAAGTTCCATTGAGAATCAAACCAGTAAAAAAGACAATTTTTAATGCAAGCTAGGCTTTTCTCTTTTCCCCCACCCCCTAGCAGCCTACAGAAGGGTAGTCACGAAGATCATCTAGTTCTTTTTCATTGTCATAATGAAGTGTTATTTTCTAAAATCTAAACAGATAACTAGTGAGTTAAAACTGACCAATCAGAGAGAAGCTTGAAATATGAAGAAAAAATTTTAATAATTATTTTCTAAAGAACTTTATTCTGAGGAATTTTTGCAACTCGACCAAAAGGAGCTAAGATTGTATTAAAAAAAAAACTCTTTTTAAGAAACTAACTCCCTCTCTATATAGATTGAAAAAATATCACTCCATTAGCAACTTTTATTTCTCATTAAAATAATCTATTAATCAAATATGTAAACTGAATCTCAATGAAAAATTTCTCTCTGGAAATAAATCCTTTCAATATTTCTGTTAAAATATATCAAAATACTATGAACAGAATTTTAAAAGAATACAATTCACTGGGAATATTTTTGATATTATATATATATATATATTTATATATTATATATATATAATTATATATATACTATATATCTTATATAATATATATCTAGTATTTATATTACCTACTTATATATTATAATACTATTAGTTATATATATATATTAGTATATTATATATAATTATTATATATGTATATATTAAAAATAAATTATTGCGAGAAAATGATATTTTTTCAGATAATCGTTTTTCATATTTTACATACCATGCAAAAATACGAAATTAAATTTTAATATAAGAACTATATACTGTATATATTATTATAACTAATATATATATTAATATATATATATTACACTTCACTGGCCACCTCTCTCTGTACGCCTGATGCCCACTGTCCCACACATGTAATATTCTCATACATGTCTCATATATATATATATATTATAAATACTATATATATATATGATATAATATATATATATGATATATGATGTGTTGGTTTTTGGTCTTAGGTTCCCTGCTCGTTAAGGTATATGATAAGATTTGTTAAGTATACTTAGATTAACTCTTATATAAGTGTCTTAAACCGAACCTAACATTTTATAATAAATTATATAATATATATAATAATATATATATATATATATATATATATTCTACCTCTTCTTAGAATATATAATATACTATATATATTATACTATATATAAAGTCAAATGAGACAACGTATCATTATTTAAATGTGACAACGTTTTTTTCGTCTTCTTGCATGGTGAGTAAAAATATTAGAAAAAAATTGATAATATAAATTTGTCACCCATCTCACTCTACGGTCTTGCTCACTCAATCTATAACAATGTACCATATATATATAATATATATAGTTTTACTCTTACGTGAAGCTCCTATATACTATATATATTTATAATATATATATAATATTATTATATATATATATATACTATATAATATATATAATATTATATACTATATATATATATATAATATATATATATATATAATATATTATAGTGTTGTAACTCCGGCAGAGACCGGATATTCCTGACTAAAATTATTTGCTCTGGCCGGAGAAATCCTCTTTCTTATTATCCCAGCTTTCAAATTACCTGTTAATAAGTTTAGATAATAACATTCCTTTTCACTATAAATGCATATAAACAATTAAACATACCTACTCTATTAGTTTAAAGTTATAGCCACCAAGTACCTTAAATTTAAGAAAGTTTAGAAACCTCAAGTCTTCTAACGCCGCTTCACCTAGGTCCTAGGGGTTCTTTTCGTCTAGATCCTAGGGGTTCCCTTCACCTAGGGTCTTCAATGAGAGTTTGTTTAATCAAGCTAGCAAGATACTCAAATAGAGATTAGACTTTCACCTTCAAAAGCTAATATCGTTTTATATCACATCAAATTTTGTGAATTTTAAACTTTAGATAATTTGATATATATTTAGTCATTCTCCAATATTTTTAAAAAAGGATAAATTATTGTAATTAACAATTTTTTAATTAATAATCGTTTGTTTTATTGTTTTATTAGTAAAAATGGCAACTTTTATAAATATATTATAATACTAAAAAAAAAAAATTGAAAATTTGTTCTAAGATTTTTGCTATTCATTTGTTTTTTTTTTATGAAAATTTTGGTGTATATATAATAATTTTACCAGTTACATACAAAACTTCAATAAATATATGAAATGGTTTACACCTTTAAACGGTGCCCCAAAATTAAGAAAACTTCTTCATAGATTTTTTTAAAAAGTTTACTTGCAGAGTTTATTTAGAAAATCTTTGTCAAAAGTCAAAGCTCTTGTTGTTTCTCTCTAAAATATAACTCTCCTGGCTAATTATGTTACAGCCACTCATCGTTTGACTCAAGGGGTGTGTTGATTCTCTATTTTCCACTTATTCACTCTGCTATAGTTTTTACGATTTACGCCGACAACCGCTATTATATCTTCCTGCCGTAGCCATTGATATACTTTTGTGATCGCTCTCTATATCTCAGTGTCGACTAAGGGGTTGATTGATTTCTGTATATGTGAAATATTATCAAGGTTCATACTCAACTTTCTTCAGCTTACATAGCTCACTCCTCTCATATCCTAAACTGTTTAATGATGTAATTTCATACGTGATATAATATTATATTTAGCACATCATTACCTTTGTCTGATTAATCATGTGCATTTCATGCGCGTAGCATTTACTCACATGGGTTGACAGCTCTCACCGGGTGCACGCTCTCGCGCTTGGTGCGTCTGCATCATCTGCTATTATGAAACACATCGTCGACTACCTGCTTCCGAATACCTACACATGTGCTTTAGGTGTGCTATTTGTCGGTGGACTCATATATCTGGCAGATATTAGTGTGTTATTCACTTTAAACTTCTACAATCCCGCGATACTCTTATGGTGTGTCTTCGATTGTGCAGTTCACTATTTAAAACACAAATGGTATCGTTGTACTTACAACAATTTCTTTGGTTGCTCCAACTCTCGCAAAAAAAAAAAAAAAAATAAAAAAAAAAATTACACCTGTGAGATCCCTCCCACGTGGGAGTGACTGGCAAACGAATGGATGAGCAGAGGGAGCTCAGATTGAGTCTCCTCCTTTTTCCGTAGCTTTTCTAGGTACGATCCGGATGCCATTCGACATGGTCGCTTCCCAGCAATTGATTAAATTATTATTATCCTGCTCCGACAAGGCTTCCGCGTCTTACTGACCAGGGAGTGCCTGGGCGAGTGATCGCGTTGAACAACGGTAATCTGTTGCACGCCTCCGCAATGGCCACACCAACATCATCACAACCACAACATGTCACGGGATCTTCAATCAATCACCTGCATATTATTATGTTGCCACACCCCCGCAATCTGATCACACATATTCTTCATTGATTATTTCTTCAACACTGGACTCGATTTAGCCATCGTCCTTTTCCTACTGTATGGTCCATAGTACCTTCTAAAAGACTATCTCGCATCTTGTCTGAATCATCCCACTTGAACATTATTCACTGTACTATTCATGAAAGCAAATTTAAATGTTCTTTCATTATAAATATATATCTATATATATGTATTTCTGTATATAAGAGTAAAAGAAGATATTGGGATGGTATTTTTTTTTATATATTATATATATTATATTATATATATAATATATATATATATATATATATAATATATATATATATATATATTATTATATATAAAAAAAAATTATATACTTAGATATATATATATATATATATATATATAATATATATATATATATAATATATATATAATATATATATATATATATATATATATATACTATACATATATATATATAATATATATCATATAATGTGTTTTGACTTCTAATTGAAAATAAATATGAGTCGGACCCACCCATGGAGATTGGTGGTATTAACCTCGTGGCGCTCCCTGTGGCGATGTTAGGTCCTGTACATAACTTCCAATATTATATATATAAATATATTTATATATAAATATATATATATTATATATATATATATATATATATATATATATATATTATTTCTCAAAATTAAAAAATTATATATATATATATATATTACTATATAATATATATATATTATTATATATATATATTAGTATATATAAGTGGATGGGTATCGATACCGAAAAGTTAGCTTTTAGATAAAGTTAGTCGATAACTAAATTTTTTAACTTCGATAACGATAATTCGATAAATTTTATATACTGTTTAAATTAAGTTCATTAAGTTCAAAGTTAATTTTTGTTTCCGTAAGTAATTAACTAATATGAGCAAAACCCTTAAATATATTGCCTGTTACTCGGAGATAATAATCTTAAAATGAATTCTTCGCTTTGTTATATATATATATATATATATATATATATATATATATATCATATATTATATATAATATATTATATATATATAGATTAAATATAATCTTAAAATGGTATTCCTGCTTTGTATATAATATATATATATATATAATCTGAAAATTAAACTTTTTAAACTGAAAATTATAACTGAAAATTAAAATGCCTTTACTGATTGGATGAAAAAATAATATTTTAGGAACATTTATTTGTTGCAATGTACTGGTTTCCTTTCAAAAACACCAATTTCTCAAAATTGAGCCCAACTGACAGTGTTGACCGTTTGGGTCTCAGGATGTCCTTTTCTTTTCTAGAGAGATCCTTTCCACAGCGGCATAGAATGGGATTGATGTGTTAAAGGTTGTGAAAAGGTTGATAAAGATCTGCTCCCCCGTTAAGTCGGAGTCTGCCATTCCTTCTTTTCCATTGGTATCCAGCCAAGTGTCGACAAGTCTCATGGCCTACTGCTTAAGGCTGATACTTCTACCACTGACCGTCCATCCATTGAAGAGTTTGTCAGATATGCTGCTGTCGCTAGAGCTGCTGTTGCTCTTAACATTATAATTCCCTAGAGTCATTATTGCAGTTTCGACTTCGTTCTCCTTAGCCGTCTTTACAGAGACAGTTTTGCTGAATTGTCGAATCTACTCATCCAGTGAAATCGGAACTTTTGATGGATGGCAGCTGCCTGCTGACAGTCTCGGTTGTCCAGATAGCGATTGAACCGTGTAGTGATAGATGTTACCAGAGCGTCAACCATTGGCTTTCAGACAGTCAATTTGTTCATCATTGTCATTCACAGTAGTTACGGCCACTGTAGGAAGGAGAATTCCAAGATAGGCGTTCTCCCCCTGGTGTCGAGAGCGACAGCCACATGAGACATGACATTGGCCCACTCTTTCAGGAAGAATATCTCCTGGTGGTTAGAGAAGAATGAGAGGTTATCCGTGAATAAAAGGAATTTATTAAAGTCTACCTTAGTATTAGGTACTTCCAGGATAGAGTTCAGGACGACAATAGAGTCGCACAAGGCATTCCACCTTATTTTGCCAGGGACCGCCAATCTTCTGCCTAGCACGTCCTCGATAACATTACCGATCTTAGGACTCTTTCCCTGGGCATTGAATATTGCCTGAGCTTTATCGTGGGCTTTCTTGTTGAGAGTTTTCAAGGAAACAACATCAAGGCCAGTCTGCTTAGAAGATCCCTGGCTAAATCTGCGAAGGATACTAAATTAAAGGTGTGAGTCGCACACCTTGTATGGAGTGGTAAACGAGTGTGTTCATGCTCCTCATCAAGGAGTTCGTCGATGGTTACACTATTGATTACGTTTTCTTCTTCAGGCGTGTCGTTCTCGTCGTCACTGCCAATATCAGGTAGCCTTTCAACAAAAACACCTCCGAGGTCAGGCAAGAGCTCCTCCTGACCTCCATATTAGTGAAAGACTTTACAGAGTTGAACCCGTTGTCGGTGGTTGTTCTGACTACTTTGTCTTGAATGTTAAAGTGATCATGGACTATGATGATGTTCTTCCTTATGACATCATAAGTGTGGCAACCAGTCTGACGTGTTCAGTTAAGAACAGCATGCTTCCTTGCCCTGGTGGTTGGGTCAATTCAGTGCGCTCTCATACTAAAAAAAACTAGTAAAATTGATTTTTTTTTACATTTGTGATATATATATATATATATATTATATAAATATATATACTATATAATATATATATATATATATTATATATTATATATATTATATATATACTATATATATATATATTATATATATATAAATAATATATAACTTATATATATATATATATTTCTAACTTTTCCTCCTTACATATATATATATATATATATATATATATATATATATATAGTATATATATATATACTATTTATATATATAATATTTATATATATAGTATATTATATATATATATATATTATATATATATATATATATATATATTGTGGTCAATCCAACAGCGGGCAATGGTAGCCAAATGTGTTAGTCCATCAAAAGTGTTGATGATGATCTCTTCGACTTCTCGGTGTTTATCAACAAAGCGCCTTCCCAATGTGCGGAGTGACGTTGCTATCCTTTATTGGGTTGAGAGTCTTGACCAGGTCAACGAATTCATCAGACTCAATCACCTGGAGCGGAAGTATATTGTTGACGAACAAACGGATCATCTCTTCATTGACAGTGGACTGGTGTACTCCAGTGGCAGTACAACCAAAGCCAAAGGCCTCGTCAATGGTGGGCTGACGGTACTTCTTGGCGGGCAACTCTATAGTTATGACCTCAGAACTACTCACGCAACTGATGCTGTTCTTGGAGGAGTGACATTTGCTACGGATTGAGGCAGTCTTGGAAACTTGCTTAAACTGAATAGATAAGGTTGTATGGACCCTCTTCATATGTGATTTTAAATTATTTAGGCTCGTGACATTCCCTTTAATTATTTTCTTCGCTGTGAGGCAGTTTTGGCCCTCGAAATAAAGAATATAATCGTTTTTATTATCCTGTTGAAAAAGCTTAAAGTACCGGTCCAGATGAGGCCACGGGTTTTGAAAAGGGATCCAGGTCTGAGTCTGATTGCTCCATGATCAAATAATTATACAAAATGTCTATATATATATATATATATATATATATATATATATATATATATATATATATATATATATATATATATATATATATATATATATTATATATGTATATATATAAATATAATTTTATTATATATATAGATATATATAGATATATAATATATAATATATATATATATTATATAACTATATACAAAGCATATATATATAATATATACTATATATATTATATCATATATAATATATATATATATATATAATATATATATAATATATATATAATATATTATATATATATATATAGTATATATAGTATATATATATATATAATATATATATATATATATATATATATTATATAATATATATTATATATATATATATATATATATATTATTATTATTATTAAATGGGTCCTAGTTAAAATATGTGTATTTACGTAAATAAATCTCTCTCCCCACTACCAGCCAAGGAAAGAAAACAGGATCAAATAAAATACGACGTAAAATCTTATTGAGCGATTTTGACGCCAAATTCTCTTATTCAACAGTTTTTATTTTAAATTTAATTAATTTAGTATTTTGCATATTTCACTAAAATTTCATTTTAATTTATTTTTCTGATTAAATAACTTCATTCAGATTACTTAAATTAATAATATATCAAATGAAATTTTTATTAGTTCCCTCCACCTTTTAATTTTCAAGATGAAATTAATTCAAATAAAAAAGAAAAATAACTAATCTATTTCGTAATTTTTTTTAAAATAGAAATGCAAAATTTCAATTCCACCTCATTTATGAATTATAATTTGTAAAATAAATTTATAATTTATAAATAAAAGCATATTCTTACCTTCAATAAAAATAGAACAACTTTTGTTCCCAAAAAGGAATTGCAAACTGAAATAAGAAATTGCGGAGGGGACGTGGAAGCTGCGGAACAAACGTAATTTTCTATTATTGAGAGAAAGTTAACTTTAACTTATAGCAAGATATTTTTTATCGCAATTTAGCTAGTTAATGAAAAATAAAAATTATCTTCCGATAAGGATACGATAGCAAAAAAAATTAACTTCGATAATTAACTTTTATATATTTAACTAGTAATGCCCTGCACTATATAATATATGTTATTCAGTAGGATGTTTCACCGAAATGGTGTTTTTATTAAGATTTTGTATTTTTCCCACTTTAGAAGGTATTTTTTTTTTAAACAATAAGTATAAAGATAAAGTTGCCAGTCGCTTCAAACGGTTGTAATACAAAGAACCTAATTAAAGAAATATTAAAGTTTAAATCTATGTAAACTAACGTAACTCTACATAACCTTACTTAACGTATCATAACCTCACTTAAAGTAATTTATTTTTATATTTATAATTTAGTTCACTTTGCATTGTTTAAAAAAACACGCATCTGGCACCATGAGCGCTTTGGACATTTTGTTAGATAATGTACATAGAAAAAAATAAAAAATATAAATTTTTACCTCTTTTTTTTCCCCACAAAAAAATTAAGAGGAGAAAGATCATACCCAATGTCCATATATATATACATAAAAAATATATAATATAATATATAATAAAGATAATATATGTGTATATAATATATATATTATATATATACTATATATATATATAGGGATGTGTAAAGATATAAGATGAAAAGATTAAGCTATATATGATTATACTTTAAATTGCACCATATATATATATATCAGTGCCGACTCCAGTAACTTTTTACTACTCGCTTCTCCTCTCTCTCCTCTCTCTCCTCTATATATATATATATACTATATATTATATATATTATATATATACTATATAAATAAATATATATATATATATAATATATATATATATTATATATACTATATATATATATAAATTAAAATACTTGAGTTTCTCCCATTATCAAAAACATTTTCTTATTTAAATATCGTTTTCTATTGTTGATTGTATGATTAACTTTAATAATATTTCAAGTTACTCCTTTTTTTTGCCCGATTAATTTCTGAAGATTGTGAGGACAGCATTCTTAATAATTGTGATTCTGAATGATTAATTTTTTTTATTTTTTTTTTATAAAATATTACTTTATTATGTATATATTTAAACATATCATTTATAAACAAAGTATTTATAAATAATTTTATACTCAAAATCACAAAACACGATATCCGCAATTTATTTAAGGCACGATTAGTGCACTATTTTAATGTGTAAAAGCGTTATTTAATAGCGACTATTCCTCCCTTTTTCGTTTCAATTTTGCCAAATCTTTATATTATTATGTAATAATTTCATTTATTTGACCAGCTTTCGCCCAAAATAAATAAGAGAATATATTCGTACAACATAAATGAAAATTTGCCAAAAAATAGATCGTTTTTATAATGTTATAAACTCGTGCTGAGCACGAGTAGCACGAGTGCAGAGTCGCCCTATATATATATATATAATGCTTATATATATATATATATATATATATAAGTATATATATATAATAATAATATATATACTATATATATTATATATATAAATAACAACATTGCCCTATAATAATATAATGTGGGAAGACCCTAAGCAGTCATACCTTATCTATGTACATTATGTTTATATATACAGAACGACGAGGGG
>JABUQX010028255.1:10000-32500 GCA_015478945.1 Trachelipus rathkii | reverse complement strand
GCGTGGTTTTAGATAAATACGAAGAAACCATGTCTCGCATGGTTTTTGTGCAGCCAGAGCCGGAGCCACAACCAATGACTGAGCTGGAGCCGAATAACAGATTATTATTTGGTAAAACCGGAACAAAGGAAAAAAAATTGGCAATATTTTTTTTTATTTTACTCTATAAATTTCATAACATACAATTGAGCAGAAACTCTAGCTGGAGAACCGGAGGTCGCAACGGAGCTGGAGCAGGAGCCGGAGCAGGAGCCGGAGCAGAAATCAGAGCTATTGCTGACTAAAAATTTTATTGGCTTAGCAACCTTGCTCTATCTATATAAATATTTAAATACCTTAAAAATAATAATACATAATAATATAATAATAATATAATAATAAGTAATAATAATATAATATATATAATAACATAATAATAATAATAATAATAATAATAATAATAATAATAATAATAATAATAATAATAATAATAATAATAATAATAATAATAATAATAATAATAATAATAATGAAGAATAATAAAATAATAATAATAATAAAATATAATAATAATAATAATAATAATAATAATAATAATAATATAATAACAATAATAATAATAATAATAATAATATTAATAATAATAATAATAATAATAATAATAATAATAATAATAATTAATAATAATAATAAATTAATAATAATAAATGCTAATAAAACTAATAATAAGAACTCTAATTATTTATATAATAATAATAATACATAATCATAATAATATAATAATAATAATAATAAGAATAAAAAAATAATAATAATGAAATAATAATAATAATAATAATATAATAATATTAAAATAATAATAATAATAGATACATATAATAATAATAATATATAATAATAATAATAATAATAATAATAATAGTAATTAATAATAATAATTAATAATATTAATAATAATAATATAAAAGTTAATAAATAATAATAATTATAATAATAATAATAAATAATAAGAATAATTTAATGATAATGATAATGATAATATAATGATAATGATAATGATAATAATAATGATATTTAAAGTAATATAATTGATATTAAAATTTGAATAAAAATTAAATAATAATTATAATATAATAATAATAATAATAATAATAATAATAATAATAATAATAATAATAATAATAATAATAATAATAATAATAATAATAATAATAATAATAATAATAATAATAATAATAATAATAATAATAATTACTCCTTCTAAATGTGTCAGCAATTTAATATTTTTATTTTTATTTTTTTATTGACATTTGATCTTAATTTATTGGTTTTGTAATTCTTCTCATGATTTGAAAAGATAAAAATTTTCTCCCAAGATGAAGAAGATTTAAATAGGATCGAGAGAGAGAGAGAGAGAGAGAGAGAGAGAGAGAGAGAGAGAGAGAGAGAGAGAGATTAATGATGACTAAATAATATAGAGTGAGAAGGGTGAGAGATAGTTACTGTGTATGTGCGAAAAGAGAGTGCAGATTCAATATTCTCTCACTTTCTTTCTCTCACTCTTTCTCTCTTACTTTCTCACTCGCTCCCTCCCTCTTACTCTCTCTAAATTACTTTCTCTTCCATTCAAATCTTAATCATTTTTCATCTTTTCGGTCTATGCTGCTCTCTCTCTCTCTCTCTCTCTCTCTCTCTACTCTCTCTCTCTCTCTCTCTCTCTCTCTCTCCTCTCTCCTCTCTCTTCTCTCTCTCTCTCTCTCTCTCTCTCTCTCTCTCTCTCTCTCTCTCTCTCTCCCCTTAAAATTCTTTCACTCTCTCCCTCTCTCCCTCTCTCCCTCATTAAAGATAACGTTCTTTACGACTTTTGTTATCTAAACCAATTCGATATCGTGAATCTTCTCCACTCGTTTTTATCATCCAATGCTCAAATGAGGGTGCCCTCATTCTCACTTCTCCCCCACCCTCACTCCAATCTCTTCTCAAATTCTCCCCTAGTCCCTCTCCCATATCCACTCTTCCATCCTCCCTCATAAGGACTCTCACAACCACATTTTTTCATTATTTAAATGTTTTCATATCTTTTTTCTTTAAATTTATTTTAATTTTCCTTGTATGTCCTTCTGTTTCTTCTGTCTTATATCCCTTTCTTTCTGTCTGTTCTAACTGCTCTCATGTTTCCTTCTGTCTATTCTGTCTGTTCTCCTGTTTGCTCTTCAATCTGTTCTACTTGATTTCTTATTTGTCAGTCTATTCTATTCTATTCTAATACTTGTCCTTCTATCTGTCCTGTCGGTTTTGATGTTTGTTCTTCTGTCCATTCTTTCCGATCACTTATTTGTGCTTCTGCCTGTCTTGTCTGTTCTGATATATGCCCTCATGCCTGTTCTTTCTGTTTCTTCTCTCAGTTCTATCTGTCACCTGTTTGCCATCTGTATGCTCAATCTATTTTCCGTTAATCCATCTGTCTCCTGTCAGTTCTCGTTTGTTCTTATACCTATCCTGTCTATTATCCTGTTTGTCGTTCAGCTTGTCGGTCTGAACTAATATTAATCCTTCTGTATGTTTTTCTGTCTGTTATAAATCCTATTAATCCTTCTGTCTGTCCTGTCTGTTTTTCTGTCTAATATAAATGTTTTATTGTTTGTCCTTCTTTCTGTTAAACTGATTGTTCTTCTGTCTGCTTTACCTGTTCTCTTGGGTTTCCTTCTATTAGTCCAGTCTGTTCTTTCGTTTAGTCCTTCTATATGTTCTCCTTATAGTCTTTCTGTCTGTTCTCCATACAGTCTTTCTGTCTGTTCTCCTTATAGTCTTTCTGTCTGTTCTCCATCTGTTCTTAAGTTTATCATTCGCCTGCAATATATATTCTCCTGGTTGTCCTTCATGTCCTTTCTGTTCTCCTGATTGTCTTTCTTTTCCCGTCTGACCTCCTGTTTATATTTGTGTCTGTCCTATCTGTTCACTTGTTTGTCCTTTTGTCCGCACTACCTGTTTATTATTATTATTATTATTATTATTATTATTATTATTATTATTATTATTATTATTATTATTATTATTATTATTATTATTTATTTATTTATTTATTTATTTATTTATTTCCGACAACCTTGATTTTTAATTTCTTAATTACTTTTTACGTACTTAGTTTACAGTAAAGATTTCTAATGTCTTTTTTTTTTTTGTAGACTGATTTTTAAACTATATATATATATATATATATATATATATAGTATATATAAATATATAGATATAATAATATATATATATAATAATATGATTGGAGGTTTCGACCGGTCAGAATATGAAACTTCTTCGCATGTATATAGGCGACGGGCTAGCACCCAGTCCTTTCCTTTGCTTGAATCACTCTTGCGGTCCAGCGATGGAATCTATCGCCTAGAAACAAATCCTCTGAGAGCTCTAGGAAAACCAGTTTTGAGGCCTAATTGGAGAAGATGCTAGTCTACTGAAAGGCGAAAACCCTAAAACCTGAGAGTTTTAACTTGAGGACTGCATCCAAACATTGCGCCGAGAAAGGCTTTCTGGAGTGTTCTGGGTTAAAAAGTATTCGGGTGCTGAAAGAAAGACGCTGACCTAATGAAGGGCTAAAGCTCTTCCTGGAGTTGTTATAGTTATAATTATATAGATATATATATCATATATACTATATATATATATATATATATATATATATATATATATATATATATATATAATAATAATATATATAATATATATATATATAATTTTATATATAATATTATTATGTATAGTATATAATGTTTTTGTAAATTAGCGATCGGTGTTTTCAAATTTAAATTTTAGTTTTAAGTTTTTTCTTTTCTTTTTTATGCTGACCTTAATTTTGAATTTTAATTTTTTATCATCTTTAACACGTAATTAAGCTACTTTCGAATTCTTCCTTTTTTTTTTTGTTTTTTTTTTTTGATTATCTTACGTTGATCTCATTCAAATAAAGTTATTAAAAAACAACTTTCATCGAGGGTTGCCAGATTTTGAAATCTTTTATTCTTGGGTTGCCAGATTTTGAACTTTTATCAGGTTACCAATTTTATGATGTTCAGTCCAGGATACAAAAAGGGACACATATGTAAAAGTTCATAACAGGAATGAATGAATGTTCGGAGTATGAACAAAATCCATTTTGTTTCGTTTGTTGCTCTTTTGAACTTTCTGATTTTTTTATACTAAAAATTTCACTTATTATATTATTAATAAATATATATATATATATTATATATATATATATATATATATATAATTATATATATATATATATATATATAATATATATATATATCATTAGTATATATTATTATATATATATATATATATAATATAATATAATATATATATATTTTATATATATATAATTATATATATAATATATTTATATATATTTATATATATATATATATATATTAGATAATATATATATATATATATATAGAATATATATATATATATATTTATTATTATATATATATATATTTATATAATATATATATATATTATATATACGATATATATATATATATTTATATATATATATATATATATATTAAAATATATATAATATATATATTATATTATATATATATAAAAATATATATATATAATATATATATATATATATATATATATATTATATTATATTATATATATATAAAAGATATATATATAAATATTATATATATATATATATATATATATATATATATATATATAATATACTATTATTAAATTATATATATATTATATATATTATATAATAATATATATATATAAATATATACTAATATATATTATATATATATATATATTATATATATATATATATATATATATATATATATATATATATATATATAAATATATAAATTATATATTTTTATATATTATATTATCAAAATATAAATATTTTATAATAATATATATATATATATATATATATATATATTATATATATATATATATAATATATATATATAATATATATATATATATATATATATATACTATACTATATATATGTATATATATATATATATATATATATAAATATATAATATAGTATAACTATATATATATATATATATATATATATATATATATATGTGTATAATATATATAAATATATAGATATATTATATATAATTATATTATATATATATATATATCTAAATATATAATATATATAATAGATATATATATATATATATATATATATATATATATATATATATATATATATATATATATATATTTTTTATATATATATAATTTTTTTTTTGTCCCAAACGGTTGATAATTTTTTCGTTTGATTCTTCAGATGTTAGTCTAGAATGGTCCTAATGAATGACTATAGATTCAGATGTATTTAAAAAAATTAGACACTGGTTTGAAAAGACAGCGAAGTCTAATAGATTTTTGATATTGCAATATGTGATACTAGTGTTATTAGCTTTTTTTACAAGTTATAATGGTTTAATAATAATAAATTTTTCCTTAAATTTTTAGGGGGCTCGAGCCGACTGGGGACAGAGGGGGTCGAAGTCCCTCCGTCGTCCACAGGAAGGCTGAGAGCTCCCTACTCATGCTATCTATGCGGTTTACGATATGTATTCCTTCAGTTTTAAAAAATAAAATAAATTGCAATTACCAAAAGTATGGTGATATTTTTACAACTGAATCTATATTTAGCATACTTCATAGTACGACGTAATTTGGACAAATTAGGATTGTATGAAAAAAATGTGGAATACTTTGTCGATAAAACACTACAAATAAAGGTAAAAAAATTTTTTATATCCAATTATTTATTATATACGCTAATTATCATAAAAAAAAATTCCGAAACGATTATATATTTAAAACATTAATATATTACATATTTTTCATTTATAATATTTCATTTTCAAAATACAATCCTTTTCGTTCTTTTAGGGTCGTTCCGAAAAAACGATCCTGCTATTTTCAGGAAGAAAAGATATGAATGGGGTAAAAGCCATATATATATATATTATATATATATATATAACAAAATATACATATATAATAATAATATATATTATATATATATATATATATATATATATATATAATATAATTATATATATATATATAGTAATATATATATATATAAATAATATATTCGTATATATATATATAATATATATATATATATAGTATATATATTATATATATATAAACTATAAATATATATAATATAATTATATATATATGATAAATATATATATATTAATATATATATATAACAGGGTTGGCCGACACACAGGACGAGGTGCGGTGTGCTATGTCCTCAAATTGGGGCAGTGGTGCGTTCGTTGCACATTACAGTGCCCTTACATACTGTTATTTTAAAATTATATGAGGTTTGCTACGTGCTGGTAGGAGCGGAGAGCGGAGAGCGGAAGAGCGGAGAGCGGAGACCGGAGAGCGGAGACGGAGAGCGGACAGACCGGAGAGCGGAGAGCGGAGAGGAGAGCGAGTGAGAAAAGCGGAGTGCGACAGTGTGGAGTGCAGTAAAAATCGAACAAATAAGGTTGCGATTGGATACACCGCAAAAATAACTTTTGGTACTGGTGAGCTTACTCTTATACGGTGCGGTGCAGTGCGACATGCAAAATTCCGATGCTCGGCAACAATAGTATATATACTATGATATATATATATTATATATATATATATATATATTATATAATATATATATATATATATATATATATATATAGTATATATATATATATTATATATATATATATATATATAATTATATATATAATTATATTATATTAATATATATTATTTATTAATATATATAATATATATATATATATATATATATATAAATATATAGAATATTAATATATTATATATATAGATATATATATATATATATATATATATATATATATAATATAGATATATATTAGTATATATATACTATATACCCTGCTCCTAAAAAAAAAAAAAAAAGTTTTAAATTTGTTTTTATGTTTAAACTTATGCTAAAATTTGCGTTAGCAAATTTTTGCATAAGTACATAAAATATTGTATATAAAGCCATGTGTCTTCATTAAGATACTCAGTCAGATACAAAATCAGAAGACACTCAGAAGAAATAGAAAAATTCACTAAAGATACTCTCTCGAGAAATTCCAAATATCAAATTACAAGAAAACGAAGGAATTCGAAAATGCGAGTCCAATTCAGGAAAGTTAGGGAACATCCACACTTCTATTTATAAAGAAAGAGTATTCTCAACTGTGAGCAAACTGTCATTACTTATCAATTGAATAAATCATTTGCCTTATAACTTTTAAATCATTATACATTCATATAGAGAGACCTACACTAAGAAACCCAAAAATAATATCAAATAACTAATTTTTTAATGGCCATGTATTATATATATATATATAGATTATATATATAATATATATATATATATATATATATAATAATATATATATATATATATTATTATATATATTTATATATATATATACATATAAATATATATATATATATATATATATATATATAATATATATATATATATTAAATTATATATATATATAATAGTATTATATAAATATATATATATATATATATAATATATATAATAAATATATGATTAATAATATAATATATAATATATATATATAAATACATAAATATATATATAATATAATAATAATAAATATATATTAATATATAATATATATGTAATATATATATATATATATATAATATATAATAATATAATATATAATATAAAATATATTATTATATATATATATTATTAAAAATAATATAATATATATATTAATTAATATAATAAATAATATATAATATATAAATTAATATATATATATATTTGAACTAATATATATAATACATATATATAAATAATAATAATATACTATATATATATATTATAATATATATATATGATATATGTGATATATATTATTATATAATATATTAATAATATATATAAGTATATAATAATATATAATAATATATATATATAATATAGATATATATATATATATATGTAATAATATATATATATATTAAATTATATATATATATCTATATTAATATATATATATAATATATATAATATAATATTATATATAATATTATATATATATAGATATTATATATATATATATATATATATAATATATTA
This sequence comes from Trachelipus rathkii, assembly GCA_015478945.1. Taxonomy (NCBI): domain Eukaryota; kingdom Metazoa; phylum Arthropoda; class Malacostraca; order Isopoda; family Trachelipodidae; genus Trachelipus; species Trachelipus rathkii. The sequence goes on along the minus strand of JABUQX010028255.1, from coordinate 24,279 downwards.
TAATTATAATATATATATATTTATTATACTATATAATATATAATATATATTATATATATAATTATTATTTATAAACATATATATATATATATATAAATAATATATAATAATATATATATATATATATATAATATAATTATATATTATATATATATATATATATAATATATATATATATATATAGTATAAACTTTGCAAAAACTAAGTTGGATTAAAGTTAAGCTTATAGTCTCCATGGACAATGTATTTCAGAAAAATATTAAAAATACTTACCAACATCATCTTAGCGAACGTGCACAACATTCAAACACACCAACCACATAACACACAATCATATATATATATATATTATATATATATAATAAATAATATTATAATATATATAATATATATATATAAAATATATATATATTATATATATATATATATTATATATATAATTATTATAATATATATATATATATTATTTATATAAATATATATAATATATATATATAATATATATATTATATATATAATATATATATATAATATATAATATATATATATAATAATATATATAATATATATATAGATTATATATATATATATATATATATATATATATATATATATATATATATATAGTATACTATAAAATAATATTAATATATATAATATATATATTATAGTTCATATATATATATAGTATATATATATATATATATATATATAATATATGTATATATATATATATATATAAATAAATAATATATATATATATATAATATATATATATATACTATATATATATATATAGTATATATATTGAAACGAAGATGATGATGATTCCTGTTAATAGAGAGAGAGGGAATGAGAAGACAAAGACAACTGAGAATAGAGGATAATACTCTGTTTAAATATATACTCTTCCTGTTGTATTATTTGATGGTTGGTAATTCGTAAATTTGCAGTTGGTACACCCCTTTTATTTAAGTTGGTAAACCTGTTTTGTATTCATACTGTTTAACTCAACTTATTACCTGCTGTTCGTAAATCCAAACAAATGCATTTAAATTACCCGGAAGAGTTAAGAAAACAAACGAACATATTTTCTAAATATAATTCACAATAAATAATTTTCCATTCTGTTAAATACCTGTGTTTAATTTATACATAAATTCCTAGCTAATTTGTACAACCTAACGCTATTTGATAAGTACAACCCTAGCTACCTAAACTAAATGTTTATTAAATAATAATTTATAAACTTTGTCATAATCGGTATTCCTTTATCCTCATCACGTGATTGTTCTACTTTGAGGTGCCACTGATCACTACTTTTTCAATCCCTTACCAAATAATGTCTGCTGGGAGAAAAAGAACAACATTAAAACTTTATACACCTAAATTGTTAGTTATCAAATAAATAGTTATTTAACCTGTCAACCTTTTTCAACACTGGTTAACCTTTTTCTTTTTTTAAAAGTCACAAAAACTCGATAATTAAATGTTTGACACGTATCACTTATTAAACGAACTGTTATTCCTGAACCATAATTTAACTTTAACTGTTACTCCAGAAATGATGTTAACTTTGTCATATAAAAACACAACTAGGTACTTACGAGTTGAAACTGCCTTAGAAACCTTATCTCATACCTGGGACGATAGTTACTTGATCCTTATTTTTGCCGAGTTCAAGCATCATTTCGGCCTTTTTACACAAGTGAGAGAGGATACCCGTGTTATGGACTTCTGCTTACTCACCGAACCTTCCGACTGTTAAATTTCTGTTAATATCTCCTGTTTATTCTGTTTAAATAGTCTGAGGTCCAGAAGTTTGCCATCCTAACTCAAGTTCATCCCGAACTACGTGTGTTGCAAGGCTAGATTTGCCCATCTCAACCTGGGTTTGTCCCATGACTAAGTTTGTCCCATATCCAAGTTCCAAGCTAGGTCTCAAGCTAGGTCTCACATTAGGTTCCGCACTAGGTTCCATACTAGATCCCTATAAACAATAAGTTTATCATTAATAATTCTTATACCAATTTATTTAACATACTAATAAACAATAATTTATAATTTAACTTTGCTTACCGTAACTCTACGGGCCTCTTCTTTTGTACCTGTTGTTATTCCTATGTTCTCAATCTGAGTTGTCCCATCCTTTCTGAGATCTATTGACGATCTGATTTTATCGTATCAAATTTTAAAGCTTTTTACCTTAGACCAATCTTTAGTTGGTTTCCCTTTTCCTAACATTCCTCCCTCCTTCAAGTTCGAATCCCGAACTTATAAGAAGGAAAAGCTTCATCTTGTTTTATTAAAAAAAAAACTCACCCTTAGCTTTCACCAATGCAAACCATTATCAAAAAAAAATAATAATAATAATTAATAATAATAATATATAAATAATAATACCTAAATCGGTATTACTAAATAAACACATACATACTATTTACAACAAATATACTAACAACAAACATCCTATTTACTTTCGCGATCAACCAGTCATTCCTTCAAATATACTAATAAAAATAAAGATGAAACTTAATATTAATAACCATAAAAAAAAATAATAATAATAATAACAACAATGGCTCACATTCTTTACCTTATTCTGTTACGTTCTCATTTCTGATACCTCAATCCTGTTTTTCCTCCATTTTTGATTTCCTCCAGTTGCCCCCGTCTCCATCTTCCAACAATCCTCTTCTTCCTTTTTTCTTCCTTACGCGTAATCAAGAGATCCGATCCACACAAACGAAGCCACCACTGAAACGAATGAATAGAGAGAGAGGGAATGAGAAGACAAAGACAACTGAGAATAGAGGATAATACTCTGTTTAAATATATACTCTTCCTGTTTATTATTTGATGGTTGGTACACCTGTGTTGCTTGGGTTGGTAATCCGTAAATTTGCAGTTGGTACACCCTTTTTATTTAAGTTGGTAAACCTGTTTTGTATTCTTACTGTTTAACTCAACTTATTACCTGCTGTTCGTAAATCCAAACAAATGCATTTAAATTACCCGGAAGAGTTAAGAAAACAAACGAACATATTTTCTAAATATAATTCACAATAAATAATTTTCCATTCCTGTTAAATACCTGTGTTTGATTTATACATAAATTCCTAGCTAATTTGTACAACCTAACGCTATTTGATAAGTACAACCCTAGCTACCTAAACTAAATGTTTATTAAATAATAATTTATAAACTTTGTCATAATCGGTATTCCTTTATCCTCATCACGTGATTGTTCTACTTTGAGGTGCCACTGATCACTACTTTTTCAATCCCTTACCAAATAATGTCTGCTGGGAGAAAAAGAACAACATTAAAACTTAATGCACCTAAATTGTTAGTTATCAAATAAATAGTTATTTAAACTGTCAACTTTTAAACACTGGTTAACCTTTTTTCTTTTTTTAAAAAGTCACAAAAACTCGATAATTAAATGTTTGACACGTATCACTTATTAAACGAACTGTTATTCCTGAACCATAATTTAACTTTAACTGTTACTCCAGAAATGATGTTAACTTTGTCATATAAAAACACAACTAGGTACTTACGAGTTGAAACTGCCTTAGAAACCTTATCTCATACCTGGGACGATAGTTACTTGATCCTTATTTATGCCGAGTTCAAGCATCATTTCGGCCTTTTTACACAAGTGAGAGAGGATACCCGTGTTATGGACTTCTGCTTACTCACCGAACCTTCCGACTGTTAAATTTCTGTTAATATCTCCTGTTTATTCTGTTTAAATAGTCTGAGGTCCAGAGGTTTGCCATCCTAACTCAAGTTCATCCCGAACTACGTGTGTTGCAAGGCTAGATTTGCCCATCTCAACCTGGGTTTGTCCCATGACTAAGTTTGTCCCATATCCAAGTTCCAAGCTAGGTCTCAAGCTAGGTCTCACATTAGGTTCCGCACTAGGTTCCATACTAGATCCCTATAAACAATAAGTTTATCATTAATAATTCTTATACCAATTTATTTAACATACTAATAAACAATAATTTATAATTTAACTTTGCTTACCGTAACTCTACGGGCCTCTTCTTTTGTACCTGTTGTTACTCCTATGTTCTCAATCCGAGTTGTCCCATCCTTTCTGAGATCTATTGACGATCTGATTTTATCGTATCAAATTTTAAAGCTTTTTACCTTAGACCAATCTTTAGTTGGTTTCCCTTTTCCTAACATTCCTCCCTCCTTCAAGTTCGAATCCCGAACTTATAAGAAGGAAAAGCTTCATCTTGTTTTATTAAAAAAAAAAACTCACCCTTAGCTTTCACCAATGCAAACCATTATCAAAAAATAATAATAATAATAATAATAATATATAAATAATAATACCTAAATCGGTATTACTAAATAAACACATACATACTATTTACAACAAATATACTAACAACAAACATCCTATTTACTTTCGCGATCAACCAGTCATTCCTTCAAATATACCTGGAATCCTGGAAGGATTCCAGGAACCTGGAACCTGGAAACTGGAAACTGGAAAATGGATTCCTGGAAACTGGAATCCTAAAAAAAAAAAAAAAAAAAAAAAAAAAAAAAAAAAAAAAAAAAAAAAAAAAAAAAAATTAAAATAAAATTAAAAAAATTAAAATTAAAATAAAATTAAAAAATTAAATTAAAATTAAAATAAAAAAAATTAAAAAAAAAAAAAAAAAAATTTAATAGAAAAAAAAAAATATATATTTTAATAATAAATAAATAAATAATAATTAGTTTGCGCGAGGGCATCTCTATTTCCGGTTGCCTGGCTGTGCCGCCGCAGACTCCGTCTGCCTGGAATCAAGGTTCGGAAAGTGCACCCTTGAGAAGGAGGTGCTGGTTCCTTCCAGATAGAAGGATCTTAGAAGGATAAAATTTGCATAATGTAATAGAAGAAGTAGAAATGCACGGAGTGCATAAGAGAAGATGGAGGAAGGAGGAAGAAAGAGGAATGAGGAAGGAGGAAGAAGGAAGAAGGAGGAATGAGAAAGGAGGAAGAATGGTGTTTGGAACCCTCCGGAGGAGGGTCCCCAACTGAAATAAAAGAAGTTTAAATGCACGGAGTGCATAAGAGAAGATGGAGACAGAGAAGAAGACAGAGTTGGTACAGGCACCGGAGCTGGAGCCGGTGCGGTGCTGAGTTAGTAAACATTAGCTTAGCCTCAGACTGACATTTCTATTTTCAAAATCTCGTTTTCTTTTTATAAACGTCAACTAAAATATATTGTTTGCTATTTTTATTTTATGTTTCAATTTACATTTAATATTTATGTTTTTAAATTTTTCTTTCAATTTAAATTTTTTTTAATTACTTTTTAAATTTTATTTGTTTTTCTTTTTAAAAATTTTATGCTTTTTATGTTTATAACGTAAAAAATTTGCATTTTTACATACCTTAAAGCAGTAAATCAGTAAATCAGTTAATCAAACTACCCTCCTGCCCTTCCATGATCTTTTGATCTATTGATCTATTGATCTATTGATTCAAGTCATATTTTTTATTAAAATTGTTATGTTTTACATACCCTAAAGCAGTAAATCAGTAAATCAGTTAATCAAACTACCCTCCAGCCCTTCCATGATCTATTGATCTATTGATCTATTGATCTATTGATCTATTGATTCAAGTCATATTTTTATTAAAATTGTTATGTTTTGCATACTCTAAAGCAGTAAATCAGTAAATCAGTTAATCAACTACCATCCAGCCACACTCCTACCTTTCCATGATCTATTGATCTATTGATCTATTGATCTATTGATTCATGTCATATTTTGTATAACATAACACAAAAACTTTTATTTATTTTGTTTTGCTTTCTTTAAACATTTTGTTTTTACTAAAAATTTATTCTTTTTATGTTTATAACTTAAAATATTTTGCATTTTTACATACCCTAAAGCAGTAAATCAGTAAATCAGTAAAGCAGTAAATCAGAAAGTACAATCAGTAATGTCAGTACAATCAGTAATCAGTAAATCAGTAAATGCAGTAAATCAGTAAATCAGTAAAATCAGTAAATCATTAATAAACAGCCTCATAACCCTTCACGACTATTGATCTATTGATCTATTGTCTATATGATTCAAGTCATTATATTTTGTATAACATAACACAAAAACTTTTATTTATTTTTGTTTTGTTTTCTTTAAACATTTTGTTTTTACTAAAAAAATTATTCTTTTCATGTTTATAACTTAAAAAATTTGCATTTTTTTACATACCCTAAATCAGTAAAGCAGTAAATCAGTTAATCAAACCACCCACTCTATCCTCCTACCATTCGTGATCTATTGATCTATTGATCTATTGATCTATTGATCTATTGATTCAGTCATATTTTGTATAACATAACATAAAATAAAATTCTTTGCTGTAGTTGTTTGTTGTTTGAAATGTTTCGCGTTTGTTTGTTGCATTTGTTGCAGTTGTTGTTGTAGGTGTTGTCGTTGTTGTCGTTGTTGATGTTAAATATATCAAACGTTCAAGTTAAATGAAAATATACAACACTTTTTCAAACATATCTCAAAAATATTAATGTTAATTTTACATTAACATTGTAATATTGAAAACTAAACAAAAATATATCTCATCCTAGCCTAACTGACATACAGCATTCATTAACAAGGTAACTAAAATTAGAAGTTTCAACTTACCAGCAGAAGTCAGCATAGCAATCTCAATCTTTACTATACACAACCGCACAAAATATTATTATTATTATTATTATTATTATTATTATTATTATTATTATTATTATTATTATTATTATTATTATTATTATTATTATTCACATAGATCTCACAACACCAATAACGCGTGCGATCACTTTGCCTCCAGGTCCACAACTAGAACTTTGGTAGGTAAATTGCTCTCTACCTGACACCTAAAACATTACGTAATCTTGTTACGCTCAAGGGTAACCAATCAGAGAACTGTATTTGTTATGCCATCACGGACAGCCAATGAAATTCGAGGAATGACTCATTAATCTTAATATCTTTTGACACATGAGAAGGGGTAATGAGATTTATTACTTTTCTCCCAATATCTTTTGACACATGAGAAGGGTAACGAGATTTATTACTTTGTTCCCAATATCTTTTGACACATGAGAAGGGTAACGAGATTTATTACTTTGTTCCCAATATCTTTTGACACATGAGAAGGGTAAATAGATTTATTACTTTGTTCCCCTTTTGTCCTTACTTAACATATGTTTTTATCTTAAACAGTAGTTTTATTATTATTATTATTATTATTATTATTATTATTATTATTATTATTATTATTATTATTATTATTATTATTATTATTATTATTATTATTATTATTATTAATTATTATTATTATTATTATTATTATTATTATTATATCAACTATATTATGTTATATGAAACATAACAAACCTACCATACCATAAGCACCAACACAACACACACACCACACAAACAATAATTATACACACTTTACTTATACATTAGCCTGGCAATCATCGTACTAACTTACTGATCACATGACTGCTATTTCTATGATGTCAAGCAGATGTGTTACATTTTCTAAACGTCGTTGTAAGACATTTACATTTTTCACATGTTAAATATAAACATTTCAATTTGTTATGTATTTTCTTTTACGTTTCTATTATTCTTTACATTTATATTTTGTTAAAAGTTAGTTATTTATTTATTTATTTTAGTTTTATTTATTTTTATTTTTATTTATTTAAAATAATCTATATATTTTTTAAAAACTTTTATTTATTTTTGTTTATTCTGTTTAAAACATTTTGTTTTAACTAAAATTTATTTCATTTTATGTTTATAACTTAAAAAAATTTGCATTTTACATACCTTAAATCAGTAAAGCAGTAAATCAGTAAATCAAACTGCCTTCCAGCCACCTTCCTACCCTTCCATGATCTATTGATCTATTGATTCAAGTCATATTTTGTATAACATAACACAAAAACTTTTATTTATTTTTGTTTTGTTTCTTTAAACATTTTGTTTTTACTAAAAAATTTATTCTTTTTATGTTTATAACTTAAAAAAATTTGCATTTTTACATACCCTAAATCAGTAAATCAGTAAATCAAACTCAACCTTCCTACCCTTCCATGAATCTATGATCTATTGATCTATTGATCTATTGATCTATTGATCTATTGATCTATTGATTCAAGTCATATTTTGTATAACATAACACAAAAACTTTTATTTATTTTTTTTTTGTTTTTTTAAACATTTTTGTTTTAACTAAAATTTATTTCATTTTAAATGTTTAAACTTAATTTTTTTTTTGCCTTTTACTACCCTAGAAGCAGTAAAACTATCAGTTATCAAACCACCACACCCACCCTCCTCCTTCCATAATCTATTGATTATTGATCTATTGATCTATTGATCTATTGATTGAAAGTCATATTTTGTATAAACATAACATAAAAATAAGGTCTTTGAATAAAATATCATCATACAGTCCAACGAATAAATACTAGTATAACAAAGTTTTCACATCAATAAAGCCTACATTTTATAAATGAACTAAGAAATATAAATGTACAAAACAAACCTAACATTAGCTTACGAAACGAGTAAACTGAAACATTAACAAAGTTCTCTATTAACAACAGTAATAACTAACATTACCAACGAAACGTATCGATTTAACACTTTGTCGAGCATTCCCTACCCCAATCCTGGATATTATTACATTAACATAGTAATATTTATCAAAAATTTATCATAACCTTACCTAACTATCTTATTCCCAACGAATAAATGCTAACATATCAAAGTGTTCACATCAATAAAGCTGACTATAACATAAGTTGAGCTAGAACATATATCAAACCTACAACGATCTTAATACACGAAATAAATGCTACATAAACAAGTTCCCTGACTTAACAACAGTATAAGTAGCTAACATTACTTACAAAACATAACCTATTCACAACTTTTTTTCAAGTATATCTCTAACATTTCAATGTTAATTTAATATTGACATAGTAATATATATTAATATTTAACAAAAATTTATCATAACCTAACATAACTATCATACAGACTATTATTTTATTATTATTATTATTATTATTATTATTATTATTATTAATATATATATATATATATATATTTATATTTATATATATTTTATATATATATATATATTATATATATATATTATATATATATATATATTAGTATATATATATGCTTATAAGGAACATATACAAACGCTAACATATCTTACACACGAATAATCCTGTAATATTAATAAAGTTCCTTACTTAACTACAGTAAGTAGCTAAAATCGATGCAATACTTATCCTATTCACACTTTTTCAAGCATATATCTAAAATATTAATGTCAATTTTACATTAGAAATGTAATATTTACGAGAACTAAACAAAAATTTATCTCAACCTAGCCTAACTGTCATAGAGCATTCATTAACAAAGTAACTAACATTAGAAGTTTCAACTTACCAGGAGATGTTAACGTAGCAATCTCAATCTTTACTATACATAACCGACCAAAATATTATTATTATTTTTATTATTATTAATATTATTATTATTATTAATATTATTATTATTATTCTTTATTATTATTATTATTATATTTATTATTATTATATATTATTATTTATTATTATAATATTATGATTTATATTCAACATAGATCTCACAACACCAATAACGCGTGCGACCACTTCTCCTGCAGGCTCACAACTAAAACATAGGTCGGTAAAATGCTCTCTTCAGAGGGTGGATACAAAGAACGTGAGAAAACAAGCCATTCAAAGGCGTGGGAAAAAAGATAATTAGCTTTGGAGGGGAATAAACAAAGAACGGGTATCAATTACATGAACATCTGTTGCTTTGTTCTGACAATGGTATGAATTCGGTTACAACATCTGTTACATGAAGGGTAAAAATTGCGATGCGTATAAACATGTATGCAAACACACACACACACACACACATATATATATATTATTATTAAGTATATATATTTCTTCTATAATATATATATATATATATATATATATATATATATATATATATATATATATATATATTATATATTATTTATATATATATATTATATATATATAGTTGTATTATATATTAAAGAAGAATAATAAAAACTTAAAAGAAAATATAAAAACGAAATGTTTATTCTAAATATATGAAAAAATAAAATAATAGGAAAAAGATAATAATATTAAAGCTGATAACGTGAAGATCTTTATATTAATATCTTACAAATTGTTAAAATATATCTTATTATTAAACCAATATTTACTAACTCGACAATATATATATATATATATAAAAAGAAATAATAAAAAATTAATAATAATAATAAGAATAATAAATAATAATATATGTTCCAGAGCTCGAAATTCATATATATAGTATATATTATATATATATATATATATATATATATATATATATATATATATATATATATATATATATATATATATGTATATAATATATATATAATATATATATATATATATATATATATATATATTAATATATATATAAAAAAGAAATAAAAATTAAAAGAAAGAAAAAGAAAACGAAATGTATAAAGTAAATTGTCAATAATTATTGTGTGTGTGTGGTGTGTGTGTGTGTGTGTGTGTGTGTGTGTGTGTGTGTGTGTGGTGGTGTTGTGTGTGTGTGTGTTTGCATACATGTTTATACGCATCGCAATTTTTACCCTTCATGTAACAGATGTTGTAACCGAATTCATACCATTGTCAGAACAAAGCAACAGATGTTCATGTAATTGATACCCGTTCTTTGTTTATTCCCCTCCAAAGCTAATTATCTTTTTCACACGCCTTTGAATGGCTTGTTTCTCACGTTCTTTTTACCAACCAGTGTTCTAGTTGTGGACCTGCAGGCAAAGTGATCGCACGCGTTATTGGTGTTGTGAGATCTATGTGAAATAATAATAATAATAATAATAATATAAAATAATAATAATAATAATAATATAAATAATAATAATAAATAATAATATTAATAATAATAAAAATAATAATAATATTTGGTCGGTTATGTATAGTAAAGATTAAGATTGCTACGTTAACATCTCCTGGTAAGTTGAAACTTCTTAAAATGTTTAGTTTATCTTTGTTAATGAATGCTCTTTGACCAGTTAGGCTAGGTTGAGAATACAATTTTTTGTTTAGTTCTCGTAAATATACATTTCTAATGTAAACCTTGAAAACTTATATATTTTAGAATATCATGCTTGAAAAGTGGTGAATAGGAATAAGGTATTGCATCGATTTTGTACGTTCCTGTAGTTAAGTTAAGGAACTTTATTAATAATTACAGGTTATTCGGTGTGTAAGATTATTTAGGTTTGTTATGTTCCTTATATATATATATATATATATATATATATATATATATATTATATATATAATATATAGTATATATATATATATATATATATATATTATATATATATATAAATATATATTATATATATAATATATAATAATATAATAATAAATAATAATAATTAAAATAATAATAATAATGGTCTGTATGATAGTTAATGTTAGGGTTTATGATAAATTTTTGTAAGTTTGATTTAGTAGTTTACTGTGTAATATTAAATTTAACATGAAAGTGTTTAGAGATATACTTGAAAAAAGGTGTGAATAGGTTATGTTTTTGTATGCTATGTTAGCTACTTTTACTGTTGTTAAGTATGGAACTTTGTTTATGTTAGCAGTTTATTCGTGTAATAAGGTGTGGTGGTTTGTATGTTCTTAGCTCACCTACTGTTATGTCAGCTTCAATTGATGTGAACATCTTTGATTATGTTAAAGCATTTATTCGTTGGGGAGTATGATAGTTAGGTAAGGTTATGATAAATTTTTGATAAATATTACTATGTTAATGTAAAAATTAACATTGATATGTTAGAGACATGCTTGACAAAGTGTGAATAGGTTACGTTTTTGTATGTTATGTTAGTTACTTTACTGTTGTTAAGTGTGGAACTTTGTTAATGTTGTCAGTTTACTCGTTCGTAAGCTATGTTAGGTTTGTTTTTGTACATTATATTCTTAGTTCAGGTGATGTTATGTTAGCTTTAATGATGTGAAAACTTTGTTATACTAGTATTTATTCGTTGGACTGTATGATATATTTTATTCAAAGAACTTTTTTTATGTTATGTTTATACAAAATATGACTTGAATCAATAGATCAATAGATCAATAGATTATGGAAGGGTAGGAGGGTGGGGTGGGTGGTTTGATTAACTGATTTACTGTTTTACTGCTTTAGGGTATGTAAAAAGGCAAAAAAAAATTAAGTTATAAACATAAAATGAAATAAATTTTAGTTAAAACAAAATGTTTAAACAAAATAAAAAAAATAAATAAAAGTTTTTATTTTGTGTTATAATCAAAATAAGTGACTTGAATCATAGCTCAAATAGATCATAGATCACTAGATCAAATAGATCAATAGATCATAAAGATCATAGATCATGGAAGGGTAGGAGGGTGGGGTGGGTGGTTTGATTAACTGATTTACTGATTTACTGCTTTAAGGTATGTAAAAATGCAACTTTTTTAAGTTATAAACATAAAATGAAATAAATTTTAGTTAAAACAAAAATGTTTAAAGAAACAAAACAAAAATAAATAAAAGTTTTTGTGTTATGTTATACAAAATATGACTTGAATCAATAGATCAATAGATCATGGATGGGCAGGAGGGTTGTTTGATTAACTGATTTACTGCTTTACTGCTTTAAAGTATGTAAAAATGCAAATTTTTTTAAGTTATAAACATAAAATGAATAAATTTTTTAGTTAGAACAAGATTTAGGGAAACTTAAAAAAAAGAGATTAAAGTTTAAAAAATAGATTATAATTAAATTAAATAAAAATAAAAGTTAATAGGGTGCTTTAATTAAATAATTAAATAACTTTTAACAAACTATAAATATAAAGTATAATAGAAACGTAAAAGAAAATACATAACAAATTGAAATGTTTATATTTAACATGTGAAAAATGTAAATGTCTTACAACGACGTTTAGAAAATGTAACACATCTGCTTGACATCATAGAAATAGCAGTCATGTGATCAGTAAGTTAGTACGATGATTGCCAGGCTAATGTATTAAGTAAAGTGTCTATAATTATTGTGTGTGTGTGTGTGTGTATGGTATGTTAGGTTTGTATGTTTCAGTATACATATATAGTTAGATATAGTTGAATTAATAATAATAATAATAATAATAATAATAATAATAATAATAATAATAATAATAATAATAATAATAATAATAATAATAATAATAATAATAATAAAACTATTGTTTAAGATAAAAACATATGTTAAGTAAGGACAAAAGGGGAAACAAAGTAATAAATCTCGTTACCATTCTCATGTGTCAAAAGATATTAAGATTAATGAGCCATTCCTCGAATTTCATTGGCTGACCGTGATAGCATAGCAGATAAATCCTCGTTACCCTTCATCATGTGTCAAAAAGATATTGGGCAGAAATTAATAAATCTCATTTACTTCTCATGTGTCAAAGTATTAAGTTAATGAGTCATTCCTCGAATTTCATTGGCTGTCCCGTGATGGCATAGCAAATACAGTTCTCTGATTGGTTACCCTTGAAAGCCTACAAGATTAACGTAAATGTTTTTAGGTTATGGTAGAGAGCAATTTTACCTACTAAGGTTCTAGTTGTGGACCGGAAGGCAAATGTGATCGCACGCGGTTATTGGTGTTGTGAGAATCTATGTGGAGAATACATAATAATAATAATAATAATAATAATAATAATAATAATAATAATAATAATAATAATAATAATAATAATAATAATAATAATAATAATAATAATAATAATAATAAATAATAATAATAATAATAATAAATAATAAATAATAATATTAATAATATTTTGTGCGGTTGTGTATAGTAAAGATTGAGATTGCTATGCTGACTTCTGTTGGTAAGTTGAAACTTCTAATTTAGTTTACCTTGTTAAGTGATGCTGTATGTTCAGTTAGGCTAGATGAGAGTATAATTTTTTGTTTAAGTTTTTCGAGATATTACAGATGTTAATGTAAATTAACAGTTAATGATTTTTGAGATAATGTTTTGAAAAAGTGTTGTATATTTTCATTTAACTTGAACGTTTGATATATTTAACATCAATCAACGACAACAACCGACAACACCT
>JABUQX010028254.1:35000-40000 GCA_015478945.1 Trachelipus rathkii | reverse complement strand
CAATTTTTAAATCTAAAATAACATATTCATTTAACCGATTACTTCCATTAAAACCAACCATACTTACGGGATGTGAAAATGCCATCTTCCACTTTCCTACTTTCTTCTGTAAGTAGATAAATGCCGACCTAGTAATTAAATTCACAGATGATACTGTATCTAAGATTCCACAAAATTGGTAGTAATCAATCAGTATCGTAGTTTTTGAAATTCTGGTGTGTAAATGGTTACAATTCGTCTCACAATCATTCCTTCCGTCTTCAATGAATTCTTGCACTTGTAAGTTTTCCTCGTCGGCAAATGGTAAACTATTGGCTCTTTATTTCTCTCTATATCTGTAATAAAACTTAACTCGGGAGTATTATTTTTAAAAGTGGGGTTATCCCTAAAAAAGGGTTTTAATTCTATAGCATATTACTCTTCAAATTTAGCTTGCCCAAATGGAATCAATCAATGTTCTAAAAATGTTTTACAGTTTTCTTCCTGATTAGGTTGAATAAGTTGTACATGCACACCAGATAAAGAATGCAAATAAAATACTGACTCTGGTGGATTCATATCAGAATTACACACATCAAATTTCATCAGGAATGTTTTCTGAACCAAAGACATAAATAACCAATTAAACAATATGCTGAAGGCATTTAAAAAGTCAAAATTGGGAGCTATCTCTAAGTCAAAAGTCAAAATTGGGAGCTATCTTCTAGCATCAATTTGCTTTCTCTATGTCTACTTAAAAGTTTTTTTACCATTAATCGTCTTAAAAATAAATAAAATTCTTTTTTCAGTTAATTTATCCGATGAAATTTTTATCTCTCCAAATGTTTCTTTAATTTTTCGTCTCTCATGATCTGATAGTAAAGACATTCTATTAAGAATAAATTAAAGTGTAATCTCCTCAAAATTTTCACTTACTTATTATTGAGAATTTACCTTCCTGCCACCCATCGGCAGTGATGTTTCCCTTTAGCCAGGTTGGTGTTCAAACTCAAAATCAAAAGTTTTGAGATCCACAAGAATTAAAACCTTCAGAGCAATTCAACGTTTCTTAATGGAAAACAAATATTTCAGTGGCTGATGATCCAATCGAAGTATAAATGGGATACCCAAAAGGAAAGGTTTAAATGTTTTAAGAGCCCATCTGATTGCGGCTAATTCTTTTTCAATGGTGCTATAATTCTTCTGGGCATTGGTGAACGCCATACTAGCGAGGGCAATGGTTTTAGGAATATATTTTCCTTGTTCATCGGGTTGATACTGTATTAATTCGGCTTCAGCACCTTCCAACGAAGCATCTGTTGAGATTATCATTTTTTGTTGACTCACTTATAATCTGAAAAAAGAAAATGTATTATCATTTTATTCCAGGAGCTTTCAGTTTTTCGATAGTTTCTTTTAGGTTGGGTGTTTTCCAATCTATATCTATGTACTACCTTTTATTTTGAAACAAAAATCAATCTTGGAAGAGGTTTGAAATTCACTGCTGCGTCTTTCATAAATTTACGTTGCCAAAGTGTTAGCCCCAAAAATGAATGTAGATCACCAACAGTTTTAATATTTTCCAAGTTGTAATTGTTTATTTTATCAAAATATTCTTTATTTTTTCATATTCCTGGGTCTGATATGACGTGTCCTAAGTACTGAATCTCATTTTTTTAACTTTGCTTTTAGACCTCTTTCTTCCAATCTTCCTAATACTTTGTCGAGCAATTCTAAGTGATTTTTAAAGTCTTTAGTTATACATAGAATATCATCTAGATAAACATGAACTGGTGGTGAATTTTTAAACTTACCATTCAGAGACTTTCTTATTGAAGTAGATTTACTGTCCTCTGTTTTGTTTTCTTTGTCCGGTTCCACTTGGTAGTGCAAAAACTCTTCTAACACGGCTTCCATTTCTCTTTGAAAACAAAAGGGGGTGTTCCTTAATCCGAAACTCAATCTTCTAAACCTAAATGAACCTAACACTGGTACAGAAAAACTTGTAATGTCTCTCGAGTCCTCATCCAACTCCATTTGGTAATAGGCTCTGCATAAATCTATTTGGCTAAATACTTTCATGCCTTGTAAACTATAGATAGTATCTTGCAAGTTGGGTATTGGAAATGAGTCTCCTTTCATTAATTTATTTGCTACGATTTGTCCTACTCTAAAGGGTTTAAAATTCAAGCTTCCTTCACTCCAATATTGAGGAAAATTTTGGGCATTTTTATTATGTGCCTTCGACAAAAGAAATTCCGATGGAGACATCTGCAAGGCACTATGTTTAGTATTATTATAAATAAGAACGGAAGGAGTTAGTTCTTTGTCCCATTGATGAGGCTGATCATTCACCAGACATTTTAAAAAGAGTGGAACGGTTCCATAACAACTATCTAAGTTCCTTTTCTTCTTCAGGATTTTTTATGTGAGCTACATTTATTTCCCGCTGAAAATCTTCATAACTCCAACTTTCGGGGATACTGTCCAGCTTATCAAGTTCATCTTTATTTAAATTGAAATTTTCGGGGTCTCCTGCCTGTACATCTACAAAGCTATTGAATTGTTCTAAAAAATCATCTTTGCTTTCATGGAAAGATAGCACCAACCTTATTACTCCAACTAGTCGTGCTTTATGAGTTTCGTGATGTTAATTAATCCGGACTGGCAAGAGTTTAACTTCAAACATTTTGTTATTTACCCATTTACCAGGACGAAAAAGGATATGTTATTTACTGGCTCGGCACAAACAAATTCATCGTCTTCCCGAATGCATATTATCGTTTAATCACTCTACAGAACGAACAGTACTTTTCTTACTACCCTTAGGCATTTCTTCTTCTAAGGCACAACCAAACTGATGGATAACTCTCCTACACCTCTATTGTCAAAATATATTACATTAATAAGCACCAACGATCAGCCATGGGGTGAATGAGCTTACTGGATAAATATCAAAAACAATTTTTATGATTTACGAAAAAATCTTTCTCCTAAAATAAGATCGTATTCAGCGGAAGTTGAACAAAAATTTTTAAAACCACACAAAGCTTGATAATTTCTATGCCAACTAAAAAATACAATTTCATCTTATTCGTACTATTAAACATTTTTATCGCAAGTCGAGGTGAAATGTAGTATTTCTGGATCAGAATCTAAACCACAAAACATTCCAAAAGATTGCACCTGAAACAGGGATTAGTTTTTAACTTACCAGTATTTAAAGTATCTCCAATGAAGAGTGTCATCACATACAAATTCTGTACTTCTCTCTTCTTTTTTCTTATTCGGAGAATTTGTGAGTTTTTCTTTCCGTTTTTCTTGATGAGGCTTAATCAGAAGCATCGAGATATTACAGAAGAGGTTCGGGTTCTTTGGTGAGGCTTTCATTTATTATTCACTTCAATGGTCGAGGATTTCCTTTATCACTTAGTTCATATAGCGGGATTTTCTATCAGTATTTCATCCTTAAAAATTTTCACTAAAGGATTCCAGTACCCAAAAAGTACCTTACAATCTATCCGGGTGCTTTAGTTTTTCGACGTCTTAAATGTTTTTATTTTGATTTTATTTATCTTTCTTCGAGGTCTCAATTTTGGCGCTCACAAACCAGCATTTCTTTGCCGTGTGACCAATTTTATCACAGTACTGACAAATTATTTTTCTCACTTTTTTTCTGATTACTATTTTCTTTCTGGTTTTTTTGGTAGTAGTTTTTTTTAGTGTTAGAACAGTCCTTGAGAAAATGGCTTTCCAAACCACATTTGAAGCAATGTCTATTCTTCTTGTAACAAGTCTTTTCTGTGTGGCAGCTCTTCTCACACATTCAAATGATCATGTTCTCTGAATTTTCTGACGAAAAGTTATGCTAGGTCTTATAATCTTCTGAATGGGCTTTACTTTTTCATCTTCAACATAAATACACGGTTGTTCATTTTCAGCACCTGAAATTTCATTTCTAGTTTCTAGTGAAAATATATAATTTTGCAAGGCACTGAAAGTATTTTTTTTTTATTTAAAATATGCTCTCATTTCTAAATTTTCCCGTTACTAATTTTCGTACCTTTTCTGGTAATGCAAAAACTAATTTTCATATACGTTTATTGAATTTCCGGATCGTTCAAAAGGAAATCTTTAGCAAAAAGAACCTGTTTAGACATATAATTAATTCTCCATCACCATATGTATTTTGGCAGACAAAAAATTGCGCATTTGAATATGAACCCAATTCTTTGTTTATTTCATGAGAGTTTATTAATTTTTGTTTAATCAGATCATAAATAGCATTATCTCCCCCGTTTATTTTATAATGATTTAAATATTGTAGGTGACATTTTACTTTCGAGAACACTTACCAAAATTATCTAATCAGGTAAGTGACTTACTCAAAAAAGCAAAAATTTTCAAACCTAGAAAAAATAATTTAAGGCATGGTCTCTAGGTTAGAACATCAAATGGCGTTTGAATTCCGGAACATATCTCCTGATATAAAGAATTCTTGATGTTACATTAAAGGAAGGAATTTACAAAACCTGCCCTTGAAGCTTTTAAAGGCCGATGAAAAGTTGTAGTTGTATAACCTGCTGTTCTAAAATTTGGTTGTGAAAAATTAATTATCCTAATGACCAGCAGTGGGGATGGTAAACCTTAGTTTTAGGAATTGCACCTAGATTAGTTTAAAAATTAGTGCAAGCCAATTGGCGCAGAAAAATCGTAGATGGGAATTTACTCACTATTAAAAAAAACTATGATATTACTAGTTACTCTCATTATCATAGCTAGTGATTGTAAACCTTATTTAAACTTACATCGGGTATTTTCATCAACTGCGCAACGAAGACACAAGCAAAGTTTACCTTCCGTTGCATACTTTTCTTTACTCATTTTAAAAACATATTAATAATATTCACCGAAAAGCAATTTGATCATCCGGCATTTTTTTAATAAGTTCGGTTAAATCTGCATCAACAATCCCACAATCTCCAAAATCTCATTTTTAGGAGTTTCCGGTTTCAGCATCA
>JABUQX010028254.1:15000-17500 GCA_015478945.1 Trachelipus rathkii | reverse complement strand
CATCAACGAGTGCTGATATGGAACGACCAGAGAGAAAACTTGACAAGAGTAAGCAAAGAGAAGGAGGAAACCAAAGGAAGGGAGCTTAGAGAGTAGCGACGCAAGCCATACTCGATCAAAAGCCTTTGATATGTCGAGTGCCACCACCCAGACTCCCCCATAGGTCCTAAGGCAGAAGAACCATAAATCAGTTAAGATAGGATAAGTATGTCACAAGTTTGACCTCGAAGCGTCGAAAGCCCGATAACTGATGATCTGAAGAAGGGAAGGAGACTCCAGATGATCAGGAAATGAGAGTTAAGAAAAGATTTCAAAGATTTTAGATAGAATACAAGTGAGAGCTATAGGACGATAGTTGGAAGGATCAGAGCGGCTACCCTTTTTCGGGATTGGCTGGACATATGCGCGCTTCCAGCACTGAGAAAATGTATTAGTATTAAGGCATAGAGAGTAGAGTTGAACGAGGACAGGCGCCAGCTCAGAAGCACACTCCCTCAAAACACAAGGAGAATGCATCGGGCCACTTAAGCCTTCCTGACACTCGATAGATCTCAGGATCCCATGTACCCGATCATGCGTAATCACGGAAAGAGGCATAGGAAACCTGAGAGGAGAAGAAGCAGGAGGAGGGATGCCGGAATCGTCCAGGGTATACATTGATGAAAAGGAAGAAGAAAAAAAAAAGACAGACACGTAGAACATTTTGAAAGAGAAGACAAGAAGGGAAATAAGAGAGGAGGGAGAGAGAAGAAGAGTAGAAAGAAAAAGACTAACAGAGACAGAAGAGAGAAGAGAGAGAAGAAGAGAAAGAAGAAAGAAGAAAGAAGAAGAAAGAAAGAGAGAGTAGTAGAGTAAGAGAGAAGAGAAACAGAAAGGAAGAATGAAGAGAGAAGCAAAAGGAAGGTGAGAGAGAGAATTAGATGAAAAAAAGGAGGCCGAAGAGATTAGCCTTTTCAGTAGGAAAGTTAGCTACAGAACCGGTCAGAAACGAATAAGTGGAGGAAAAGGCAGATTGACAGGAGTTGCTGGAGATATTTTTTGTTATGAGGCCAGAAAGTTTTATCAGTGGGAGAGCCAAGTAGGTTGTCGCACTTTCTTTTTGAAAGCGAGCTTAGCCTGTCGAATAATAGCTCTGCCATCGATTCCGAGCAGAATGGAAAATTAGTAGAGTGATAGGAGAACGAGAGTTTTCCATGCCCGATAGGCAATGTCTCTCTCTCCTGAATGGAGCGAGAACATCCCCCATCGAACCATGGATTTTGTGGAGAAAAAGATTTAGTTGAAGATGGAATGAACCCGCTCATACCCTCGACGATTACGGCTCCTACCTTTTCAGCGGTGACCGAAACGTCCTCCGAGTCAAAGCAGATTCACTCAAGCATAGTTTTGCAAAGAAACGACGCAAAGCCCCCCAATCGGCCCAATTAAAGTGCCAGAAAGTTCGTTTTGGTGCATGTGGAGCTGCTGGAGAAAAAGTTTTAAAATTAAGAGTTACAAGATTGTGGTCAGAGTTACTCGATAGAGGGAAAATGGCTGTATTTATATCGAGAGGCATAGTGGTGAAACATTTAAAATCAAGCGTGTTTCAAGAATTGGTTAGACGATCTGGTTTAGTGGTGTAGGTTCCTTAATTAACTGTTCCAGATCGTTGAGAATACTGAATGTTTTTCGGCTTCCTCCCCTCCTGCATCAGTATGAGAGGAGCCCAACCACTCAGTGTTGTGTACATTGAAATTCCCTTAAATTAGTGATCTCAGGCATTGGGATGGGAAGAAGTAACATCTCTTGAGAAGTAGTAAGATATTCAAAAAGGGAGGTGAAAATTGTTCCGTTAGGGAGCAGTAGCAGGAAACACAAGATTAATGGTAGTGTAGGAAGAAAGATTTAAGCCACAGAACACTTCGAAATTAGGAGATTCAAGATTCTCAAGACGTGTTACAGGAGTGTTAATGTTTATTTATAAGCACAAAAAAAAAAAATAAAAAAAAAAAAAAAAAAGAGTTATAGTTGAGATATTAAGTTTATTTGAAAAAGAATCCCTGGCTAGCTGCTGGTCTCAGACAGAATAAAAATGTTAGGTAGAGAGTTTAGCGAGGTGATATTCCACAGATTCATGATTATTTCAGGCACAACGTTGGTGAAGTCAATAGAGAACCCCAGGGCCTGCGCCCACCCCTACATCTTTTCTGTCCAGTCATTCAAACAGACAGCCTCACAAACAAACACACAATCGATCATACACAGCCCACCCAAAAAAACCCACAGAATTGGGTTTTTATTAAATAAAACCAGCGCCCACACAACAAACACACACAGATCACGTACAAAAAAAGATAAAGCAAAGAAAAAAAAAAAAAAAAAAAAAAAAAAAAAAACGCACTGAAACCTTAAAAATAAAAATTATTAAAATTTATGATTATAAAAATAGAGACAAAACCAACTAAATCAGTAATCCCATAAATATGTAAAATAAATAAAACCTTAAACGTTAAAAGTCACA
>JABUQX010028254.1:0-2500 GCA_015478945.1 Trachelipus rathkii | reverse complement strand
AAAACAAAATGGCCACCGCTCTGCCGTACATGATACTGTTTTTTTATGTTTATCTTGTAAAATACAGCATTTATGACAAAGTGACCTATTACTAAAAGTAATCAGTATTAAATTCTACACAAAACATGTTCCAAGGGTATTTTGTGTACGGCTGACCTTTAACATAGAAATTCGGCTTTTAAATAAAGAATTAACTCAGATGCTTGAAATCTCCAATATTACTCACCAATATCATTTTTTTTAACTTTGTACATGTAATTTATGCATTTAAAATTTGTATACATTCAATATTAAGCTAATATAATTCTATTTATGTTACAGATAACTTGGAGAAGTAACCAGAAAAAAAAACTTAATAATGGATGCTGCATATCAGTGTAGTTTGGCGAAGAAAAGGAAGACAATCAATATTCCTAGTTGTCTCCTCTGTACCTCGTCATCGTCTGAAAAACTAGTATCTCATCCATCTAGTGATACTTACAAGAAACTTGTGGATTGCATAGCTGAAAGACAATGTTATGGTGATGAACAATGCGAAAATATTGTAAACCAGTTTGATGATGATTTTAGTGTTGCTTCTATGAAAAAACAAAATATTGCATGGCATAGGTCGTGTTATCAACGTATAACCCATAAAAAGCATATTGAACTATTAAAAAAGAAACATGAGGAAAGATTAAATGAGCCATTGGAAGAGGCATGTGCTTCAACATCTGAAAGTTGTTCTATCAAATTAACAAGATCTCAAACAAGAAACTATATAAAAGAACAATTTTTTTTTGTGACAAGCCAGGTTCTAGAAGAGTTAAATTAAGAAAAGTGTCGACTAATACTGCTGGAAAAAACTTGCGCCATGCTGTTGAACTAAATAATGATGACATTTTACGAGTACGGCTTAGCGAAGCTGTAGACCCAAATGACGCTCATGCAATTGACGTGATGTACCACACTAAATGTTGGCAAAAAATGTCACTAACGTCCTCCGACCAAAGAATACGGACACAAATCAACAGAATAAAAATGTTGCTTCAATGGCAGCATGTGTAGAGTTTATAAATATATTGGAGCAGGAACTGACTTCAGGAAAAATATTTGGCATGGATGTCCTGGAAGAAACGTATTTAAATATTTGTTCTTCAAACAATGTACAACATAATGCTATGACACGCAAACAACTTAAAGTTTTCATTGAAACAGAACTATCAGACAAAGACATTGAATTCTCTCGTCCAAACCAGGCTAACAAGGCGCAAAGAGTTTCAATGAAATGTACTAGAGACAAACTTATTGCTGAAGCTGAAAGTTCTGGCGATGAAATGATGAGAGAATTGAATATTTTGCTTGAATCTGCAAGCATCATAAGAAAACACATTTTTAAAGCAAAATCATGGAAATTTGATGGCGTTATTCCAGAAAGTCTAGCAGAAATTGTTCCACAAGAAATTGAAGTACCATTAATGAAAATCAAATAACAAAGAACGAAGATGTACAGAGACGAGCAAGCAATATGTCACAGATGCTCATGTCAAACTGTCTTTCTCGAAGACAAGTAGAAAACAAAACATCTTTAAGTTTCCATCACAGTCGAGACCTACCTCTTCAGGTGGCTTGTGGCTTGTGGCTTAACCATTCATAATACAATACGAAGTCAGTCTTTGATCAAACTCATGTATAACGTTGGGTGCAGTATTGATTACTCAAGATTCCTGAAAATTGAAACAGATATTGCAAGAAGTGTGGCTAATAGGATTATTAGCAATGATGGCGTGTACATACCACCAGATTTGGTTACTGGCAGGTTTATACATTTTGCTATGGATAATATTGAATTTTGTGAAGGCACCATTGACGGAAGAAGGACATTTCATGGAACGGCTGTAACTGTTTACCAAGATGTAAAAGAGTCTGATTGACATGCTTCAATATCATTGGCCTCATCAAATAATTTGCCATTACCATATCTTGAAGATGTCTTACTAAAAATCCTTTCTTGTACAAAACCTACGAACTGGAATACATGTTGTCCAGAACCTTTCGTTTCCAACATTGTCCAACAATATGTTGAATTACTTCACAAAGCAATATGTTTTGACAGTGTTTGGTTCCTATTACAAAGATCCATATCAAATCGCAATGATATATCTAACTCCTCTCCCACATGGATTGGTGTAATGGATTGGTTGAAAAGATATTAATTATATGTCATAAACTTACTCTTCTAGCAGATAAACAATTTCTTGGCCAGGCCCCCGTGACAATACAACCAACTAACACTTTCCAAGATTCACAAACCTATATCGTATCAGTATTCAGACCTCCTGTCGAATGAGTCTACCGGCTCTGTGCAATACTCAATGCAATTTTATACTCAACTCACCAACGTCTCTCACTGAAGGTCCTTCAAGTGAACCAACGGTTTGAACGGGTTCGTTGCTTTATACGAAAACCGTCCAGTCAATAATACTCGTTATCAATGAATTTACCTGTTTTATGATCAGTG
>JABUQX010028253.1:30000-44567 GCA_015478945.1 Trachelipus rathkii | reverse complement strand
AGTTACACCCCCGGGAACAATTAACTAGCGACAAAATTATAGCCCTCCTCAAAGGGTGAGAAACTCCCATAGGATTTTCTATAACGAAAAAAAAAAAGAAAAAAATTTAAAATCACAGGATATATATACTCTAAAAGAATAAAAATGATTTAAGCTTAGGAAAAAAGTTACAGCCTCGTCAAAGTTTAAAATTTTCCTATAGGCTTTCTGATAAAAAAAATAGTGAGCCTCATGCTCGTTTAGGGCCATCCTAGTTCAGGTTTATTATAAGATTTGTTATAGTGTAATAAATTTTCTCTATATATACCTACCTAACAAAATATATTAAACCTGAACTAGAGGGCCTGAAAATGAGACCTAACCTGGATGGATCAAATATAAAAAGTCTATGGGAGTTTTAATAACTTTGAGAGGCTAACTTTATTTCCTAAAGAGACCTCCACATTTGTTTTTTTTTTATTATTTATATTTTTTTTTAGTTTATCCTACTGTGATTTCATAAAAAAGGCGTGCAGCCCCCTCTGTGCTACTAGTGACCAAACTTCTCATTATTGATCATCAAGGTTAGTCTCATTTCAGGCCCTAGTTTAGGTTATGATAAGTTTTGTTTAGGTATACACAGAGAAAAATTTAAAGAGAATTAACAAAATCTTTATCATAACCTGAACTAGGATGGCCCTAAAATGAGCACGAGCCCCCACTTAATTTTTTTATAAGAAAGCCTATGGGAAAAATTTTAAACTTTGAGAGGCTGTAACCTTTTTTTCCTAAGACTTAAACCTTTCATTTTTTTTAAGTTTCATTATATTATTAATGGGAGTATATATATATAATATATATAATATATATATATATATATTGTATATAAAAATATATATATGAATATTAGATATCTATATATTATATATTTATATATATATATATTATATATATCGTGAATTTTAAAAAAATTATTTTTTTTTATAAGAAAATCCTTAATGGGAGTTTTAATCACTTTAAGAGGCTGTAACTATTTTTTCTTAAAGAGCAACAATTTTTGTTTTCATTATTCTTTATTATTATTTTTTTAGAATATATCCTATGATTTTTATAAAAATCGGGGGTGACACCCCTCTTCACTACTATTACCAACTTTATAGTAGACCACGGATATGAGACCAGGGAACACAGTAAAAAATTTTAAGAAGTCATGACATCTTGATATAAGAAAGCATTCATTAAGTAATAGGGTTGTTAATTTTTGTAATGGTTTGCCGTAGGAGGTTGTTAATTATGACTTTTTGCAATATTTAAGGAAGGATTAGATAGGTATATGGATGGTTTGGGTATCATATAGTATATTTTGACTAAGTCAAATTGGCAGGTTTTTAGTTACAGTAGTTTTTAAGGTTAAACTGCATGTTATGACTATAACAAAGCTATTAATGGGTGATTCCACGTCAAGTGGACCAGTTTCCAAAATTGTTCCTGCCCTACCATCTCCAAATTTGATGAAATTTTATAGTGATGTTCTTTAAGCCTTTGGATGAAACAGCGTAAAATTTGAGGTCTATATCCATTTTTGTTACCATTTTCTAATGCATTAAAGTAAAGGTAGCCATTTTCACTTAGAAGTCACACATCACTTTTTGGTAACTGACCTTGATATGTGAAAAAATTTGTAGAGCTATGGACCTGAAAATTTATTCAGTGGAATAACTTTCCAGTGAATCAGAATATGTAACATAAAGCTTCTAGCTATTCAAAATTATGCTATAGGAGCACAAATTTCATGAAAAACTAAGTTTGCAGTGCAATTTTTCTTTTCATTTTATTTGTTCTTAAAGACATTTTGAGTGCATAGAATGACACCAAACTTAGTGATATGAAACAGTACATAATTACAGAAATCGGATATCTTATGTTTAGAGGATGTTTAGTTACAAAATTATCATACATTACAACATTATTAGAATTTTTTTTTTTTTTTTTTTTTTTGATTTTTTTGGGTATGTTTGAGAGCCTAAATTTCAACTGGTCCATCTTTGGATTTTTTTATTTTTACTATTTTTGAAAAGAGCAACTCGAGCTTTCAAATGCACCATTATTCATTTTGGAGAAATAAGTCTTTACCCCAAAAAAATCAATTTAAAATTTTTTTTCACTTAGCACATCAAATGATTTGTGTTATTTAATCAGAAAATAAAGACTCGTGGTATTCTCTGAAATGCATTAATTTTATTACAAATCAATATTATAACATTAGCGGTGTATTATGGGAAAATATTAATCAATATATGCATGATATATGAATATAAAGGTACCATATTTAATCATCACTATTTCATAGAAATCTCAAAATAAGTACAGTACATGGTAACTTTAAAAATATAGCTTCAGGCGGGGTGAATTGGGACACTAAGTGAAACTTGTTTCCCTCATTTTCCCCTAATACACTTTTGGGAATTTTTTTCCCCGAAAATCATGGGCCTATAGTAGGTCATAAAGCACACAAATAAATAAGAATGTAATTCTAATAATAATAGTTAAATTAAAATTTAAATTTGAAGCTCATTCAGACTTTCCTTGATAGCGTGAATGGGGAAATTTCTTGGAATTCATTTTGTATATAAATTTAATTTTATTTTTAATTTTACTTATATAGCTTTTCGTAATTGTTGTTATTATCATTTAAAATTAGCCGCCCATAATTATTCAAATGTCAATAATGATACATAAAATAAGAATAAAAATGCCCATTTAGGGGATTAATGTGGACATTTTTGGCAATTCATATTTGCATATGAAATTGAATTGTTAGTATTTAATTTTTACTTAATATAGTTAATTGTTTATTATATTAAAATTAGCTACAGGTAATAAAAATGTCAATAATAACATAAATAAGAATAAACAATGGCTGTCTATTCAGCCCCTTCATTGATTTTTATGTGGGGGTAATAGGGACAAGTTGAAAGCCCAGTGAATTTAACCACTATGTACTCTTTTCAATCAAAGATTTACTTTCCCGGTCTAAAGCTAACATACTCAACTGTATAACACTGAAAAAGTAATTAAAATCTGTCCACAACTTTTCATTTTCATAAGAGGTTAAACAAAAAACTAATTTTTCCAAAAGTTGAAATTCTATTGAAAGGAATTTACTCATTAAAATTACAATTTTAAAAAAATAAAAAACACTCTTAGAATTAAAGATAATCTAAAAAAACTTGTGGTACTACCGCATGGCCATTGAATGAACAAAAAAAAATTTAATCCTTTTTTCTTTTCTTTTTTTATTTAGTGTCCCCATTCACCCCATGAATTTTACTGTCCCAATTCACCCCACCCGAACCTATGTTTTAAGGCTTATAAAAGATCTAATGGTGTCTGGTGTAAGTGCTTTAATTTCTGTTTCAATTCCTTATATGAACACTATAATTAGATAAAAGATTGTCTGCGCAGTTGACATATTGTGTGTTTGTAATGTCTAAAGATGTGATGTTGTGGAATCCATCAAGTATCTTTCACTGCTGGCCAATTTTAGAAAGATGGTGGGCCATGAGGATGCATAAAGGTGATAAGTGCATCCTGATGCTCAGTTGAAATTTCACATGCTGTACGTGTCCAATCCACCTAACATTCTCATACAGGCAAGCAACATACTGGCCATGCTGCAAACTATTAGTGTACAAATAGAAATCAATATATGCAAAACTATGGGCATCATATGAGACTGTATACTCTTATCTTATCTTTACCACAGGGTTTAAAATGATGGTTTTCTGTTGTGCCGGCAATTATATGGCCTCTGGTAAACCTATTTTCTTGATGAGGTCTCATATTCTCAATGTGTTCCTTTGAAATATAAAAAAAACTTGATTGCAGTAAAACTTTATTCCTTTACTTTTCTAATGGATTTCTTTGATTTTGATGGTTGTATCAACTTTTCAAAATGTAACCTTTTTTTATTTTTGCATATTCTGTTTGTTTATGATGTTTATTGATTTCTCTTATCATTAAAATTTGAGTGTTTCCTTACAGGGTGAATTTGATCAAATTTTGTGTTTTATAATAAGTAAGACTTACCTTTCCAATCCATAACATACCTAAGGTAGATGTTGTATACCAATATCAATATTTTGGTACTGGTATAGTATCAAATTAACATTTTATACCAACTATACAATTGACATACTGATGGCGATGGCAACCAGCTCTAGTAATTTGGATTGGCAGATAGGACTGAAATGTGTTAAAGATCGGGCAGGTAAAGTTCTTGATTCAGGACAATGGTCAGATTGCGTTTTCATTGTTGGAACTGAAGGTAGACAGGAGGTAAGGAAGTTTAATATTTTCAGGCACTTGTTTTATTATTATTATTATTATTATTATTATTATTATTATTATTATTATTATTATTATTATTATTATTATTATTATTATTATTATTATTATTATTATTATTATTATTATTATTATTATTATTATTATTATTATTATTATTATTATTATTATTATTATTATTTCACTTAAATGGGTAAATGTTACACAGTTTAATCTTGTTTTATTTTCATATTTCTTTACAGACGGTACAGGCACATAAATTGATTTTAGCAATGGCATCACCAGTATTTGAAGCAATGTTTTATGGTTCCTTGGCAGACAAAGATGAAAAGCCTATTGAGATTCTTGATGTTCAGCCACAAGCTTTTAAGGCTCTACTGAAGTATGATTAAATATTTAAAAGAAATTAAATTCCTATTATAATTAAAATTGCTTTTAAAGTTTACGAAAATAATTTATTGGTAGGCACTTTTTAAATGTTTTTAGAAAGCTATTTGGCTATATTATTATTATCACAACCAAGTGTTTTCACACACTTTGTGGAGAAGTTATTTTCTTTTTGTTAATTTTTACACCTGCAACACATTCTTAAGGTAAAAGACATTGTCAGGTTCAAAGTTTAAAAATTTTTCATCTTATGAATGAGTTTAAAGTGAATATTTTAAATTGCTTTGCTTATATTGTCACATAGCTTTATCGCTTTTATTAATAACTTGATAGCCATTCTAAACTTTATTGTATATACTACTTTCGACTTTTATTCTCTACATCATTCTGTTCCTGTAATCACCATTAATTTTTAATTTATATCGTTTTCAGCGAGAATATCTTTATCTGTATCTAAAATTAAATTTGACCCTTTTCTATGTTCGTACTTATTTTAATTAAGATTATTAAATATTTTTTTTTATATAATAATTATATTTATATAATAATTATTTTTTTTATAATTTTTTTGTTTTATAATTACCAGATATAATTAAGAATTTCCTTATGAACGACTATCTTGTATTTGTCTACATTCTCCTTTATTTCCAATATTTAGACTATCTTGTATTTGTCTACATTCTCCTTTATTTCCAATATTTAAATCCTAACCTATTTTTTCTCACATACCCCTCCTGTCCCTCATTATTATTATTATTATTATTATTATTATTATTTATTTTTTTTTTTTTATTTAACCTTAAATATAATGCGTTTGTTTTCTATAGTAAATTTTAGAACGACGATTTTTCCACCTTCAGATTTACTGGTTTCTTTATTCTGTCATGTTAAACTTTCTTTTGACTTGCCTATATTTTTATCTTTATAAAAAGATAAATATACGTAATATAAACTATACATAATGATGGACGAATGATATATATATATATATATATATAGTATATATATTATTATATTATATATATATATAATATATATATTATATAATTATATAATATAGTATATATATATATATATATATATATATATTATATATATATAGTATGATATATATATATATACTCTTCTTCTTCTTCATCTCCTTATATTTTCCCAAGAATGGAGTAAGGTGCGCGACGGGCATAGGAAAAGAAAGTAGAAAAGGAACATGACACAAGTCGAAAAAGAAAGCCCAGCCTTACCGCCCCTCAGTACATTAATTAGTGGAGAAACCCGATCGCAGTCAGAAAATCCACCCCTAAAGCTCATGGGACGCGATGGAACCCTCACTATGGTGATTCGTCAATGTAAGGGTTCATCCCTTGGCCCAGGTGGGCCACAACCATACCCCCACAAATCCCCGCCATTCACTCCTGGTTATAAACCCTTCTTCTCGCCTCTACCCACTCAGATTTCTCTCCTTCAAACAATCGTTTACTGACTCAATCCACTTTTTCTTCGTCTCCCAGCCGGCGGGTTTCCAACACACTCGCCACTATACATATCGCTTAACCAAACGGACTATCATTTCATTCCTTTCCAATGGACCAGAACGCGATCTCAACATACTTTCATTTATTTCTCATTTACCCCTCTTCCACACCACACCACTCTCTAACACGTTCATTCCTCTCTTATCAATTCTTCTCACCTAACACACCCCTAAAGTTGTCCATCTGAACACATTGCACTGTTTAGATCTATACTTCTTATTCCATGACCATAGTCTCACTTAACTTACAATTAACAGGGGTAACAACATACCCCTCATACAGAACCCTAACCACTCAAGACTTAGGTCCCTTTACATTCACAACGATTTAAATTGCACCAAGCCACCTTCCTGCCATTCACAACTTTCCTGACACTCTCTCTGCATCGTCCGTTCCCTCTTCATCCAAACATATACCCTAAATATTAAACTCAGACACTTGTTTCCAGCAGCTGCTCACATCTAACATAACTTCACACTGAGGAGTTGTCCTCACTCACAACCATAACCTTAACTCTTATCCACGTTTACTTCAAGCCCTCGCTTTACACACCCTGCCCAATCTCTTACCAATCCTCTCAAACTCTCTTCAGAGGTACACCAACACAAAACCAAATCGATCCGCATATAATAGGTAGGGCACCCTCCACTCATCTCAATTTCTCCACCATTTCTTCCACCATTTCCTGCATCCACCACCTCGAATTCTTTTCATAACGCCCATCCAATATACAAATGAATAACCAAGGAGACATAACACAAAACTGTGTTTTACTCCGCTGTTAATCCTAACCCATCACCATTGACACCAGTTATTCTTACCACCACCGCTCACTATCGTCTACATAACTTTTGGACTCCATCAGAAGCCTACCAACCAACACCATAAATATAATTATAATATATATATATATATATATATATATATAGTATATATATATATATAGATATATAAAGAAAGAATAGACTAAATAAAGATAAAAATATATATACAATATACAAAAAAAAACATTATTTATTTATTTTTTATTTTGTCTTTTAATCAATTCCAATTTGCTTTTTTGTTATATCAATTTCTTATATCCCTTAATGCTGATGCAAAAGGTGTTTTAAAAAGTATTATTCATTCCTTTAATTTATTCTTAAAATACACTATTATTATTTTTGTTCTTGGAGACCATTTTTCCTCAAATATTTTCTTTCCATTCTCGTTGTAGATATTTGTACACTGATGAAATAAACTTCCTTTCCTTTGATCAAGTCTGTGAAATTTGCTATGCTGCTAAAAAGTACATGATTCCTCCACTTGTGGAAGAATGCACCAAATACATATGGAAGGACTTACATCCTGGGAATGTGTGCAGAGCATTTGCATTTGTTCGACTCTTTGAAGAACCACGATTGCTTGAGCAGTGTATGCAGGTACAAGAGCTAACGTTAATTAGTTGTTTATATTTTTTATCCATAACTAATATTTTGAATAAATAAAAGATCATATTATTATTATTATTATTATTATTATTATTATTATTATTATTATTATTATTATTATTATTATTATTATTATTATTATTATTATTATTATTATTATTATTATTATTATTTATTATTATCTGTAGATGATTAAAACATTAACTGAAGATGTAGTTCGTGATCAGTCTTTTGAAGAAGTTGGTACAAATACGATTGAAAGCAATTCTTTCCCAGGAAACCCTTCAATGGTATAAATATATATATTATATATATATATATATATATATATATATATATATATATATATATTATATATATATATATATATTATTATAATATTATAAGTAATATATATATATATATATAATATAGTTATATTATTATATATGATATATATATTCTTTCTTTCTTTATCTTCCTTATTTGTCCAAGGAATGGGAGTAAGCGTGCGTGACGAGCTCGGAAAAGACAGCAGTAGAAGAGCGATGACATAAGTCGAAAGAAGAGCCCAGCCTTACCGCGCCCTCTACCCTTAATTAGCGAGAACTCATCGCCAGTCAGAAAATCCACCTAAAGCTTCATGGATCAGCGGATGGACCTCACTATGTAGATCGTCAGGCTGTACAGGGTTCATCATTTTGGCCCAGGTCGGCCACAACCACTACCCCATCACAATCCCCCGCCATTCACTCCTGTGATACACCTTTCTTCTCTCCCCTCTACAAACTCACATTTCTCTCCTTCAGGACATTCGTTCACAGACTCAATCACTTTCCTTGCGGCTCCAGCGGCGGTTCCCAAAGCACCACTCGCCACTATACAATCCGCTTAACCAACCGACTATTCATCCCCTTTCCACATGACCCAAACCATCCAATACTTTCATTTATTCTCTCATTACCCCTTTCTCCACACCACACATCTCTCTAAATACGTTCATTCCTATTTTATTAATTCTTCTCACACCCTAACGCCCTTAAGATGTCCATCTGAACACATGAATTTAGATTTATACTTCTTATTCAGAACCATAGTCTCACTACCATACAATAACACAGGTTTAACAACATACCCTCTGTAAGACTCTAGCGCACTCAAGACTTCGTCCCGTTACATTCACCAACGATTAATTGCACAGCCACCTCCTACCATTATTCACACTTTCCTACTACACTCTGCATTCATCCAACATTCTCATCCAACACATCCCTAAATATTTAAAACTCGTCAGACAACTTGCCTTCCAGCTTGCTTCACCATCTAACATTAACTTCACACTGAAGGACGTCCTCACTCACAAACCATACCTTACTCTTAATTAACGTTTCTTTCAAACCCCTCCTTTTACTTGTACACCCTGCCAAATCTCTCTACCAATTCCTTCAAAAACTTTCTTCAGATTTGCCACACGAAACCACCATATCATCCGAATATAATAGGTAGGGCCCCTCCACTCATCCCATTCTCCATCATTCAGACACCATATTCGCTTGCATCCCACCTCGAATTCTCTGTCATAACCACATCCATATCAATGAATGAACCAAGGAGACATAAAACAACCTGTCTCACTCCGCTATTAATCCTAAACAATCACCATTTTGACACCATTTATTCTTACACACGCTTCACTATCTCATCATGACATACCTTTTGAATTCCATATCAGAAGATCTACCACCACACCATATAGTCACAATACCTGCCATAAAGCTGTCCCTATTAACTCTGATCATACGCCTGTTTAAATCCATAAAACCTAATATAAATTTATTTTCACTCCCTCATTTTCTCAAATCTTTGTTTCAGTGTGAAAGATTTGATCCGACAACATCCTCTCCGCACTCCTAAACGCACCTCTGGTCCTTCACCAATCAGTCCCTCATGCACTCGAAGGCCCTCCTTCGACCAAATACCAGCATATACCATTCCTACAACACTCAATAAAACTATTCCCTTATAGTTAAGGATCCCATTTTCATCCCTTACCCTTAAAGGTTTTATAGGGCTCCCCAATCCCTGAACATATTACCCTCCATAAACGCTTTATTACACAAACTTCCAAAATCCATCAATCACCATCTCGCCGTCCGCTCTTTGTCATTTCACCGGTAAATTCATCTACACCTGCAGATAATTTACCATTCTTCAACTTTCTCACTCTACCCATTTACCTCCTCCTTACTAAATAACCTCATTTCCCAAAATACCTATCCTCTCTGCACCATAAAACCAACACCACATCACTAACCACCTCATCTTACTGGTTAATATTGTAGCAGATTTTCGACAGTGTCTTTCGCACACTCCCCACTCACATCATTTCGATCAGTTACAAAAGCACCATCCCTATTCATTATTCTAAGCAGATTCCCCTTATTCTCATTCTTAACCTTTCAGCGCTTCCTTCCAAAAGAGCTATCTATTCCCTTGTAAGTCCATCTTCATCTCCTTCCAAAACGAAGAAAATGATATCATTTACCTCTTGTTTATCTTCCAACGTTGCACCTTTTGAGTATTTTTTTTTCCCTCCTTATATAATTCCAACATCATTCTTTTGACTTCATACTTTGCTTTTAGTACATTCAACTACGGCTCTTTTTTACCTTTAACCGGCTTTCATCACCTCTTTCATTCCACCATTTCGCTGTTAACATTTCTTACTTCCTACTTTAGCACTTCCACACACTTCCTTTGCACTACTAACAAATTGCTCCTTCACTTTGCCCCCAGATTCTGTGTGCTATAGTATCAACTCGTTCAACATTCAACGATTTACTGCAGAGCGCTACTGATCATGACTTATCACTTATCTGTCTTGTTCAACCTTAACTTCTCACTTTTAAATTTTTTGAGGTCTTCTTCATAATCACCTTCCTCTCCATCCGAACCCAGCCTACACTTATATATATATATATATATGATATATAATAATAATATATATATATATATATAATAATATATATATAATATTATATATTATATATATATATATATTATATTATATTATATATATTATAGATATATATATAATATATAGATATATATATATATATAATATCATATATATATATATAATTTCTTTTTTCTTTCTTTATCTAACCTTTGGAACCCCAGATTGAGAATGAAGTGCGGATGCGCAACATATACCGTAAAAAGAATAGTTAAATGGAAGAACATATGTCGAAAAGAAACCCCCTTCCCCATACCCTCCCGTTACGTAGCGAAAATTTTACCATAGGGCTTCACAACACCGCGATGAACCCCCACTGTGGTATCTGCCAGTGTTGGGTTCATCCCCTGGGCCAAGCTACAAGCTCCCTCACAAAAACCCCCACCATTCACTCCTATTATGCACCATTCTTCTCGCTTAAACCAAATTCACGTTCCTTTCTTCCAGACACTCCTTTATAGACTCAATCCACTTTTTCTTAGATCTCACAACCGGTCGATATCCAATACTCTCGCCTCTATACATCTAATTAAGCATCCGACTATCATACATCCTTTCTTCATGACCAAACCATCTTAATATGCTCTCATTTGTTTTCATTCTCGCCTTTTTTCACACCTCACAGCTCCCTGATATGCTCATTCCTCATTTTATCAATTCTTCTCATACCCACCACGCCCTTAAGATTAACCATTTGAACAGAGTGTACCTTAGATCTATACTTCTTATTCCAAACACCATAGTTTCGCTACTTTACATTAACATCGGGAACTGCATACCTTCATACAGAACCCTAGCTCAGTCATGACTTAATTCCCTTACATTCACCAAAGATTTAATTGCATCAGCCACCTTCAAACCACTCATAACTTTCCTACTACACTCTGTATCATCCCCCTTTTTTTTTTTCAACCAACTTATAGCCTAAATATTTAAACTCTGATACTTGTTCCAGTTGCTCACCATCCAACATGATTTCATGCTGTGGATTCTCCTCACCCACCACCATGGCCCTACTTTTACCTACATTTACTTTCAAACCCTTCCTGTCAAACCCCTCTACCAATCCTCTCAAACTTTCTTCAATTGGCTACACAAAGCTTAATTATCTACATACAATGAGCAGGGTACCCTCCACTCTCTTCCATTCTCAATAATTCTAACACCCTCCCTTGAAACCCCTAACTTTAATTCTTTCATCACCCCATACATATACAACCTAAATACAGTTTGTTGTTTTCTCTCTCATTTTCTTCAATGTAAAAATTTGATCTACACATCCTCTACCAATTGAGTCAGTTTAATGTGAACAAGATAAAACTGAATAAATCTGGATGCAAATGAAGGAAACCTTTGGTAGTAGTGCAAGAGAAGTATGTTTGTGCTAAAGTAGGAGGTAAGAATGTCAATAATGAGTGGTGAAATGAAGAGGTGATGCAAGCGGTTAAAAGTAAAAAAGAGGCCTGGTTGAATATGTTAATCCAATAATGTGGCCTCGAAAAAAAGGTGTTTGAAAATATATAAGGATTAAAATCAAAAGTTTCATACCTAGGAGTAAAAGAGAGAGGCAAATGAACAGTTTTTAATGAGGATGGATTGGGATTTACAAGGGAATAGGAAGCTTTTCTGGTAGAAAGTTCGAAAGATTAAGGACAAGAGAATAAGAGGAATCTTTATAGAATACAGTAAATAGAGAATGGTACATTCGGCTGATAAATCGGTGACTGGATGAAAAAAATCGGCGGTGAACTTGGGAGGAAAAGTGTTGGAAGGAACATTTCGAAAATCTAGCATTATAACATGGCTAGTAATGAAGTGAATTTATGTGGGTTTGATGGTGTATGAAGAAATAGGTATTTTAGAGTTGAGGTAATAGGTGGAGTGAGGAAGTTGAAAAATGGTAGATCTGCATGTAAAAATGGAATTACTGGTTAGTTATAAATAATGGAGGTGAGGTTGTAATTGAGTGGATATGGAAGTTGTGTAACAAAGCGTTTGTGAGGGTTTTAGTTCCAAAGGATTGGGGGAGAGCAGTGATATTACCCTTATATAAGACGGTAAGGGAGGATAACGGGATACTTAGGTTATAGGGGAATTAGTTTATTAAAGTGCTTGAGGAAAGATATTGCTGGTATTTGAAAGAGTAAATTTAGTGGACTGAGGGACTAATTGGTGAAGAACCAGGTGCATTTAGAATTGGTAGAGGATGTGTAGATCAAATCTTCATACTGAAACAAGTGATTGAGAAAATGAATAAATTGTATTTAGGTTTTAAGGACTTGCAGCAGGCGTATGACAGGATTAATTGGGAAGCTCTGTTAGGTGTTAGTAATATATGGTGTTAGGAGGTAGGCTTTTGAATGAAATAAAATATATGTATGTCGATATTGAAACGTGTGTAAGAATAAATAAAGTGGAAAGCGAATGGTTTAATATTAATAGTGGAGTGAGGCAGGGATGTGTTATGTCTCCATGAATATTTAATTTGTTTATGGATGGGGTGATTAAAGAGTTAATGGTTGGGTTGCCAGGAGAAGGTGTTGACTGATGGAGATTGGAGGAGATTGGATGGTGTCCTGCTTATTGTACGCTGATTAATGGTTTTGTGTGGCGAATTTGAAGAAAATGTGGATTTTCTTGGGGGGCGTGTTAGGTGTGAGAAGAATTTATAAAATGAGGAATGAACTTGTTAGGGAGTTGTGTTGTTTGAAGAAAGGCGGACATAAGACAATAAATCAGAGAATTTTATTATGGTCTAGTCATGGAAGGGATGGATATTAGTCGGTTGGTTAAGCGGATGTATAGTGGTAAGTGTGCTGGGAGATCGAAGAAAAAGGGGTTTGTGTCAGTAAAATAGTGTATGAAGGAAAATAATGCGTTTAACAGAGGCGAGACAAAAGGGGAATAATAGGAGTAAATGGCAGGGTTTTGTGAGGGGGCATGGGTGTGGGCCTGGCCGAAGGGATGAACCCTACATTGACGTGTTGTGAAGCCTTAGGGTAGATTTTTGGCTGTGACGGGCTGGCACTTGAGGGTATGAGGGGGAAGGTGTGGAGGGGTTTTCTTTCGACTTACGTCATGCTCATCTACTTAACTATTCTTATTCCGTGTCTTGTTACGCACCCTACTCCCATCTGTGGGAAATGAAGGGAGAATAAAGAAAGAATTATTATTATTTTTTTTATTAGTTGGAGAAATGGACTTGTGGGATGGAGTTGTAAGATGGAGCAAGCAAGAATGCATCAGACAATCATTAGATGTGAACCCAGTTAGTCAGAGGAAGGTAATGCAAGAATTGCTTCCTCTTTTCAGGTAGGTTTTACTATTTTTAAATTTTATATAATTTTTGTTGAAAATTTTAGTATGTGTGTAATAAGTTAGTGTTTAAGTTTTTAAGATTTAATTTATTATATCTTAACAATCTTTTTCTTAAAAATGATCTTAAAAGTTAGGAAAACAAATCATTTGCTCTTAATTTATCATCAGTAAATGAAAGTTCTTATTTCTGTTGGAAGGTTTTCCATAAATTTTAATTTAACAAAAACTCCTAAGAATCGTTTTAATATTTTAATAAGCTATGGAGTTCCTTTTAGAAAAACAGAGATTACTGGTGCTTATTATTAAATATTATGGATCACTGCATTCTGATTTTTTTTTATTATCTCTGTGAGATAATTTTATCATTGTAATTGATGATTTGGCATATTTTGCTGGTGACATTTTTTTCTTTAAATGAAAAAAAAAACTTTCTTTTAACGTGCATTATCCTAACACGGGGGGACTAAAGGAAATCGAACTTTAAGACTGGTGTTGTTTAAATGAATTTTACATATGTCTAAATAATTAAAGATTCTTATTTTTGGTTTACAAACACTAATTTAAAAAGAATAATAACAA
>JABUQX010028253.1:0-27500 GCA_015478945.1 Trachelipus rathkii | reverse complement strand
GAGGTAAGAAATAATAATCATAAAATAATTAATAATAATAAAATAATAATAAATAAAATAATCATAATAATAATAATTAAAAATAATATAATAATGAATAATCATAATCATAATAATAATTAAAATAATAATAATAATATAATAATATAATGAAAAGGGAACGAATGAGGCAGAGTGTAGTAGGGAAGTTGCTGAATGGCAGGAGGTGGCTGGTGCAATCGAAATCGCTTGGAGGGACTAAGTTTTTGGTGCGCTAGGGTATTAACATGAGGGTATGTTGTTACCTGTGTAATGTATAGTAGGTGAGACTATGGTCTGAAATAATGAGGTATAGATCTAAAGTTCAAGTGTTCAGAGGGACATTCTTAGGGCCGTGTTAGGTGTGAAAAGAATTGATAAAATGAGGAATGAACGTAATTAGAGAGTTATTGTGGTGTGAAGAAAGGGGTAAATGAGAGAATAAATGAAAGTATGTTGATAGGTTTGGTCATATGGAAAGCATGAATGATAGTCGGTTGGTTGAACGGATGTATAGTGGTGAGTGTGTGGGAATCGACCGGCTGGGAGACCGAAGAAAAAGGGGATTGAGTCAATGAAAATGAATGCCTGGAGGGAGAAGCGTTGAGTTTGGCAGAGGCGAGAATAAAGGTGCCTAATAGGATGAATGGAGGGTTTTGTGATGGAGGTATGGTTGTGGCCACCTGGCCAGGGGATGACCCTACACTTGAAACGATATGCCCATAGTGAGGGTCCCGTCGCGGTCCCTATGAAGCTCCTAGGTGGATTTTCTGCCTGCGACCGAATTCTGCACTAATAGGTATAGAAGGGGCGGTAAAGCGCTGGTCTTCTTTTCGACTTGTGTCATATCTTCTACTACTTTCTTTACCGAATGCATAGTCACGCACCTTTTCCCCCAGTTCCTTGGGGAGGAAGAAGGAAATAATAATAATAAGTAATAATAATAATAATAATAATAATAATAATAATAATAATAATAATAATAATAATAATAATAATAATTACATTGACGATTTACCATAGTGAGGGTCCGTCGCGGTCCCGTGAAGCTCTAGGGTGGATTTTCTGTCTGCGACGAGTTTCACATTATTGGTACAGAGGGGCGGTAGGCTTTGCCGCTTTCTTTCGACTTTTATCTATTCTTCTACTGCTTTTCTTTTCCGATGCATGTAACGCACCTTTACTCACAGTCTTGGGAAAAAGAGGTAGTAATAATAATAATAATAATAATAATAATAATAATAATAAATAAATATAGGTAGTATATGTGAAATATTTTAACTAAAAAGAAGTTTAATTATGAAATAAATAATCTAGCATGTTTTAGCCTATTCTAGAAATGAATTAAAATTAGTTTTTCCTTCTAATCTTTTCAAAAATTAAAATAGAAAAATAAAGTTCAACTACATCAGAGAACGTTGAAATGGATAGTGGAGTGCCTTAGTCCCTTTTTTTTTTATTAAATAATTGTTGATGATCTTTTATGGAGTGACCTCCATTGATACAATATTTTCTTGTTCTATGCAATTGATTAGTGTACTTTGGTTTTCTGATACAAATCTTAAGGTTTCTTTTTAAACAATTCAGGAAGTATTTTATTCACTAGTGAAATGATCAGAAACCTGTGCTTTTTCGTTTCGTTTTTTGAGTTAATAAAACCATTTGTGACGTTATCACAAGTTGTCCTTTAACTGATCCTTTCTTGCGTGACCATGCATGGGAGGGAATTCAAATGCACAGCTTCACAGATAATACATTATTGTATATATTTGCTCAATAGTTAACTTGAATTGTAAATGGTAAATATATTAAAGATAAGCAGATAAAGCTTTTGTACTCTTAAAATATTTGAGAAATAAGAAATGGGTGATTAAATTAAAGGCCTATCAAAACTGTTACACAAGTAATCACACCCACCTCTATTAACCATATGACGGATTCCTTTTATCTCGGTAAATAGTTTATACAAATAAAACGTACTTTTCTTTATTAGCTACCACTGTAGCTATTGGGTTATACAAGGGATACAATATTACTTTAAACGAATAGTTTGGAATATACGTCAACTATGTCCACCCAGGCTACCCTCCCCGGGCCCGAGCAGTGAAACCCTGTGTAAACTTGTGGTTTCTATTCCTCCCTACTC
This sequence comes from Trachelipus rathkii, assembly GCA_015478945.1. NCBI lineage: Eukaryota > Metazoa > Arthropoda > Malacostraca > Isopoda > Trachelipodidae > Trachelipus > Trachelipus rathkii. The sequence goes on along the minus strand of JABUQX010028253.1, from coordinate 25,336 downwards.
GGTGTTCCACCTAAAGAGGAAACCTTACAAATCCCTATTCGGTTTTGTCTAAAATAACTCTTGGGCCAAATACCCAACCATCTATACCTGGAAAGACAGAAACAAGAGTTACTTATATAAAAGAAATAAACAATAAAAAGTGCTTATAACATAGCTTGTACATCAGCGTGCATGCTCATGCAATAGATCTTCACATAGGTAGACAAAAGCCGTGCAGGACAAACAAAGAACACATAAGCCCAAGCCAAAACAGCATGCTGAAAAAAAACAAAAACATAAAAACTCTCATACTTATATTTCTTTCTCTCCCGCACCAAGCTAAACTTTCCTTTATACCCCTCACATCTACCCTTCCTTTGGTAAACACATCAGCTAACTGCTCTTTCGTACTTACCCACACTACTTTCTTTATATCACCATCTTCTACATATTCCTTCATACTCATGATATTCACTCTCAAAGGTTTGCTCTCAACTGGTGTTGCCGAGTTAACCGCACTCTGCAGAGTTTTACTGTCAGTATACATCACCACTTTCAACCCTAAACCACCAAATATTTCTTTCCAAACGTTCACAACGTGTATACCCTCTTGTGCACCTTCAACCAAAGCCATAGCCTCAGCTTCAATAGTAGACCTTGCCACCCTACGCATACATTTAGACTTCCACACAATAGGACACCTATTCCCACAACCATCCTTTATCGACACAATATAACCCCCTTGTGGATGCACTCTTCCTTCCGTTCCATAAGACGCATCTGTATACACCTCTATTTCAACATCTCTTCCTAATTTCGCCAACCATATCCCCATTTTTTCATTTTTCATTCTTCTATACCAATCAGCTTCCTCATTTCCTCTACTTTACCCCCTTTAAAATACCTGCTTCTGTCACTCACCGCAAAACAAAGATCAGGTCTAGTCTGACCACATAACCAATTCATTTGCGCCACCAAAGACCTATTCACAGATAATTCGTTTTCTTTCATGTTCAGAAAGTAGTTGTGCTTATTAAAGAATCTTTTTTATGATTGCAGAGGACTTTGTAATCACACACCACTCTTTTCATCATGTATCTTTACCCCTATGTACCTGAAACTCTGTTTTTCTTCAGAACCTATTTTCAGTTTTTCTTTCATTCTTCTGATCACCGTATTTAAAAACCTTTCAGATCCACCAAAACAAAAATCATCAACATGTGTACACATGATCCCTATTAACTTACCCTTTCTCTTCCACCAAAACAACACATATTCTAACTTGCTTCGAACACCCCCTAACTCTATAATCACTGCAACGAACCTTGTCATACCAACGCCCTAGCAGGCATCCTTCAACCCATACACCGTTTTCTTCAATTCCCAAACATGACCTTTTTTCTCCTTCGCTTCTTTTGGAGGCATTACACATATTTTCCTTTTTATACTATCACCCTGTAAATACGCCGTTTTTATATCAATCGATTGACAAATCCACCCTTCACGCTTTATTATACTAAGACATAGTCTTAACACTTCACCAGAACACGTAGGTGCCTCCGTCACAAGTTCTCTGCCCATTTCCTCAAAACCCCTAGCTACCAGCCTTGCTTTACATATTTCCTGTCCTCCCACTACTTTATCTGTTATAACCCATCTCATAGAGATTTTCTTTTGTCCAACATCTTTTACCCTCCTATACACATCCTTCACCCCCCAATTATCTATTTCCTTCAGTTTTGCTTGTAATACTCTCTCGTCATCACAATCCCCTATCCAAACCTCTTCCTGCTCCTCTATACACTCTACATCCTTATAATCATTAAAATCTATCCACTTACACTCACCACTGTTCACATTCTGTATGTTAAAACTATTACTCCATTTTTTACTGGTCGCTTTACCAGCCCTACTTAAAACTTTCACATCTAGTTTTTCCTCCGTATCTTTATTCGTGCATGTGTACCTCTTACCCACCTTAATCCTCTCCACCCTTCTCTCTTCAGCATCTTCTTGATCTTCCTCTTCAGTTTCTGTTTCAGTTTCACTTTCTTCAGCAACATGTTCCACAGGTGTTCGGATCACTTCATATTCCTCAAATTCATCCTCAAAAACACCACTCCTAACGGGTTGTTTCACAGCGTCCACTTCCTTTTTCTCTTCCTCAACCTCTATTTCTTTAGGTATACCTGCTATTCTAGTGATATGAACCCTAGATACGTCCCTTAACGTACCACCGTGTTTCACAATAACCGTCTTACCGTCTCTGCCAATTACTTTTGCTGGCCCCCTCCACTGATGATCAATTTCCCCTCTTATAGTACACGCTTTCCCAATCTCAGCTAACTCTAGATGATGTTCCGTATTTGGCCTTTCATTGCTCCCTTTATCCTTTCATCAGAACTCTTGTTGTATATGGACCCTTCTGCCTAATTTCTAAGCCTCCAAGTGATTTAACAACATTTTGCTTTCTCTCCTCAACACACCTATGCTTTCCTCACCTTCATCTGTACAATTAGGGAACCGGCAATTTTTTCCATATACCAACTGATTTGGTGAATAACCACCTTTATTTAACAGACTATTCTTAGCTGAAACCGCCCAATAGGGACTCAGCTTTTGTTCCGCTCCTTCATCTATTATTTTTCTCATAGCATCTTTAAGTAGGCTGACCATCTTCTCACACTGGCCATTACTTCACAGACTCTCTACTGCAGTCGCCCACTGCACCATACTAAACCTCTCACATAGATGTTTCATTTCATTCTGGAAGCCATTGTCATTAAAAAATCTTTCAGGATCCCCAAATACACTGATCCATTTCTCCAGCATCAGTATCACCATTTCCTTTGGTTCTTTACTCTTTACCCATCTTGCTTGACAAAACCTCGTACCTAAATCTGCCATCACAAGAAACCTCTGACCCTCTAATTCACCGAGATCCAACGCCACTGTCTCATTAAAACCTCTTGCTAGAGGTAAACCCACAACTGGACGTCTCGGAGTCTTTTGGTATTTAATGCATGCATTGCATTTCTCACTAACCTGATTTATACACTCCTGTATACTTTTACCCTCATCTCTACCCCATTCTTCTCCATAGGCATCCCTCATCAATTTCCATAATCTATCTCTGCTTGGGTGACCAAATTGTATAATATGAAGTTTAGTGACAATCTTCTCTCTCCGATCTTCTTTGAGCTACTCCTCTTTTACGTTACCTATCCACCAAACCTCCCTCTTCACACCACCCCGTAAAGGTAACTTTAAATGACCCTTATCATTTATCCAACACTGAACCTCTATCCCCTCCAATTCACTAAGAACCACACTATTATGCATCACCTTAATTGTTACACACCAAGATTTTTTAACGACTCATAACCTAATAACCAGGGTATATCCCCTTTGACTAACTCAGTTCTCAACAAAAACCTCCTACCTTTTATACAACATGGAACTAATAATCTTTTCACACTTTTATAGGTAGTTTCCCCAAAAACATAACTCACACTCGTATGTTCCATAGTTTCTTCCATCTTTTTTCTCTCTTCCTTACTGAAACTACCCATTAAACGGCCTAGTCACTTTTCACCAATAACATTCTTTGAACACCCTGTATCTACGATTGCACATATCGACTCATATTCCTCATCAATACTCTCACTCTCTATTGCTCTATTACAAAATATCTTCTCGTCTTTCTTACCTTCTTCACTTGTTCTACACTTACTTTCATCCTTTCGCATCATCTCTCTTTCTCCTCGTGCACCACTGAAAACAGACCTTCTCTGAAACTGAATATTCTTCGGACATGCCGCAGCAAAATGGTATATGGAACTACATATTACACACTTCATTATCTGTCCATACTTATTTTTTCTATTAGTTCTTTTATCACCACCAGAAAATTGATTCTTTTTCTCTTCCATCTCATCCTTTCTCTTGTCATACCTATCATGACTCACCCAACCACTTATCCCACCTGCTTCATTCTCCTTTTTTCCTATCCCTTCACATACCACCAATAAAGCCTCCTTGAAAGTCTTAAATACCCACGCACCTTTACCACAATATGCTAACACCATCTGTCTTTGAACCCTGTCCACATTTGCTCCCTCTAACAAATGCACACATTTCAAGTCCTCACCCAAATCAACTTTTCCAACCATCTTACATCTACTCTCAATAACCTCATATCTATTCACATACTCTCTTATGCTCTCATTGTCCTGTCTTTTCACATAAAAGAACTCCAATATTCTGTCATACCTATCCCTTTGTTCCTCTTTACCGTACTTTTCATCCAGCACTAACAAAATCTTTTTCACACCTTCATCCTTCTCCAAATCTTGTACTTTCAAATCACATACAGACTCAAAAACTCTTTCTCCCAAACTCAATATTATTTCACCTGCAGGACAGTCACAGTTCTTCCCTTCCACTAAGTACCACCACTCCACTCTCTTCTTCCACAACTCATATTCATTGGGATTAACCCCTTCTCCATTAAACACCGGACACAACCTTCTGTTCACCCTTTCAACCTTATCACTCTTTTTTCCGTCCATTGTTAACACACGTCCCCTCAGAGCGTAGCTTCGAACTACGCTCTGCTACCACTGAATCAATTAAAGGCCTATCAAACTGTTACACAAGTAATCACACCCACCTCTATCAACCATATGACGGATTCCTTAATCTCAGTAAATAGTTTAGACAAATAAAACGGTCTTTTGTCAGTTAGCTACCACAGTAGCTATTGGGTTATACAAGGGATACAATATTACTTTAAACGAATAGTTTGGAATATACGTCAACTATGTCCACCCAGGCTACCCTCCCCGGGCCCGAGCAGTGAAACCCTGTGTAAACTTGTGGTTTCTATTCCTCCCTACTCGGTGTTCCACCTAAAGAGGAAACCTTACAAATCCCTATTCTGTTTTGTCTAAAATAACTCTTGGGCCAAATACCCAACCATCTATACCTGGAAAGACAGAAACAAGAGTTACTTATATAAAAGAAATAAACAATAAAAAGTGCTTATAACATAGCTTGTACATCAGCGTGCATGCTCATGCAATAGATCTTCACATAGGTAGACAAAAGCCGTGCAGGACAAACAAAGAACACATAAGCCCAAGCCAAAACAGCATGCTGAAAAAAAAAAAAAATTTGAGAAATAAGAAATGGGAATCAGTAGAAGAGAATTCTATCGCATCTTTACGGTGCAATAGGCGCGTGGTTTAAAACGAATATTTTTGATTTCCTCGCAAAGATCAATATACAATCCTTGTTGGAGATCTCCATCGTAGAAAGTATTACTTTTTAGAAGCTAAAGCTTTTAATGTCATTAACAATATTAATATATGGGCCTAAATATATATATAGTGCAAATTAAATTTTTTTTAAATTTGATTATCTAACGAGATTTTTTTTTTTAAATATCGTAATAATTTTTTTCTTACGTCCAGCGGCTTATCTAATCTATGAAGAATTCTCAAATCATTGCTGTTACCCCTTAACTAATTACTTTGATCACAGTTTAAGAGGCATATCTAAGAAGCATTATAGCGCCAACGCCAAAATTGCTTCAACATATGTTTTTAGTGAAAATTCATCTTTTATCACACACTTTACTGCAATGCCAATGTTATTGGTGTTACACAAAGGATTGATTTACTGGTTGTGCTTTTAAATATATTGACATTTCATCTCAAATGAGACTCTCATCTTATAGTACTGTATTGACGTCATATCAATATGTAATATCCAATTCAATTATGCATTTAAATCAAACACCACAGCAATGTTGCTAATTTTACAATTTCTTTTATCTTTTCCAATGACAATAAAAATAGTTTATGAACTCGTTATGTATGTTGAGACAGAATGTGTATGTGATTCACGGGGAGACGGTAAAAGCATCAAAAGAGACAGGGAAGGTGGAGGTGTTTCTGAGACTAACATTTGTAGAAATAGAATTTTTAATGAATTTAGTTCACAAGGTTGAGGAGACTACATTGGGAAATATTATCCAGTTCAGCAAGAATATATTCTCGCATTAATTATTCCTTCTATTTCTTTCCAAGTTTCTTCTAGATTTTACATTATTAAAATGCACGTTGAATTCTTCAAATTTCTTTCTTGTTATTATTTTAATTTTATTTTTAGTGATTTTATGTTCCTTATTAAAAAGTTATTTTCCACGCAATCTTTTACGTAATACCATTCAGACTTGCATATACTATGGTACAAACTACTATATTTCTATACTTATCTACGTGATTGTCCTCCTACTCTCCTCCTTTATGTACTTTTGCACTTACATCTCATCCTCATCATCCTCCTCTACCATGTATTATTGCATTTCTTTAGTCCTTTATATTCTCTTTTTATTTGTGAAGCTTCCTCAACTTCATTTCCTTTTTGTTACTATCCTTCAGTTTATTTTCTAAGTCTAATGACTTTTACTATCTGTTATTTCCTTACAACAATCGCTTTACTGCTTTCACTAGTTTTTCATTTCTTATTTTTTCTTGTAAAAAATTAAGATGCAATCTTAACATCACTGAACAGATGACAAGCCTTCCTATCTCATTTAAAACATCATCTCCCGAATTGTTATATAACACTCCTCCATTAATTTTTTACATCGTACAAGAATTTGTTTTTGTGTTTCGGTAAATGACATTAATTTTCCAAAATTATCCATTGTGCTCTCTCTTCAACGCCTTGTCCAGTTTTTTAAAATATAATTTCCATTGTATTTTCCTTTTTTTAAACCTTGTCTCAAAGCAACTAAGGACTTTTAAAAGCTTTTCCTTATAAATTTTTATTTATTACAGTAGCTGGGCACTTTAATCCTCACCCCCTACCAAAAGCCATGCACCTACTTTTTTTTTGTAATTTATTTATTTATTATACAGTTTTGTAACATTATTTCTCCACCACAAGTAGAACACCATTTTATTTCATTGAACCTTATATTCTCCATTCTTCTCATAATGTACTTTTCTCACCCACATTACCAATTTATTCAGCTTTCTTACTTTTCTACCAAAGTTTTGCTTTCACTGACAAACGTTGCTACTTCTGAAATTAGTTTAACATTGTTCTGATCAGCTGATCTCTATCATCAACATTCTTTACCCTAATTCTTTCTCGTATATTCTATTGTACAAAGATTATTTACGACCCATTTAGTGTTTCCTATGCAATTTGAAATTTCTCATTTTTCTAGATTTAGCTTAGCTCCCAATAGTACAGTTACACCTCTATTCTTAGAATGGCAGTTCCTTATATTCAAAGCATAGTTTAACATCCTAGTTTTGTTTTCATTCTTTTGTTTATCATTTTCCCGCTTCATTAACATCTTAGGTTTTTCGTCTCCTATTTTTTTGCTTCTTTATTATTTTAGTTTATCCTTCTTTCCTTTATCTTGTTTTCTTATTTCACAATATTTTTCTTTGTAATAGTAGTATCTCTGTATTTATATAGTCATTTTAAAATTGTTAATTGTCACCAGTATTGTATATACAAAATATTTACCAAGAGGACGCTATGCCTTATATTATAATGTTTCTGTATAAAAAAGAGGATAATTAATTATTCAGGCCTTATGAAAACACGTGAAGTAAATTCATCAGGTGACAAAATATATTTTTCAGTTTTTCCTTATACTTCTCTTTTCTTTCACCTCCTACTTTTCCAATCTGAAAAAAAGGTTACTCCTTTGGTTATAAATTCTCTCAGTAAATAATAATAATAATAATAATAATAATAATAATAATAATAATAATAATAATAATAATAATAATAATAATAATAATAATAATAATAATAATAATAATAATAATAATAATAATAATAATAATAATAATAATAATAATTTGGTTTGAATATTATGATCATATAATATAATATATTTCACAGGTTTTTAACGTTCAGTCCAACTCAGTTTGCCAATGGCCCAGCCCTTTCCAACATTCTTACCCAAGAGGAATGTTTCAATCTTCTTATGAATATTTCATCTCCAGGGGTGGCCCCTATGCCCACAAATTTCTCAACAAGTAACGTCAAGAGAAAGCCTCCCATGAAACAGGAATCCTGCATAATATCTGGAGACTGTCGCCATCGGTATTCTGCCACTTCTGCGTCCGCTGCTATTGATGTTGACGAATCAGAAGAACAATATAATTGTAATTGTGCTGGGCCGCTCACTGACGTGTTTATTAACGATCAGTTGATGGATTGCAGTTTGTCCTTTTCAGTCGATACTGCTGTTAGTATTGTTGGAGTTGTTCTCCCTACACAACTTAAACCCCCTCATGGCTCTCCTCAAATTGAGCACCGAGATCCTCAAGGTATAATGCGTAGAAGAATTGCAGTAGGTTCTCATCATGGTGTATATAACCGATATCCAGAACTCATTTATGCTTTCTTACAAGATAATGATGGATGTAGACTTACATATACTCATTTTTCGGCTCTTGTTCCTTGGGAGAGTAGTATGGAAGTAATGTTTAATCGACCAATTCTTATAATACCGGGAATGACTTATAAAATTGTGGTGGTTCTCAATAAAATGGGTCGCTACCCTCTGTACACAAATTTATCCCATGTTCTCGTTAATGAAGTCAACTTTTCCTTCGATTCTAATCCGGGCTCAGAAAGTGTCGTTCGAACATTGATATTCAAATCGGTCGCCAATCGAGAAACCCCAGATTCGAGTCGGTATTGGCCGATACTCGAGTTGTAAAATCAATCGAGATCAATATGTAATGACAATAGTGTTGATAACAATAATAATAATTTTAATCGAGTGAACCAGAACAATAGCGATAATAGATAGGCAAGATCAGATTCCACCATGCGTATTTTAAGACAATTACGCCAACGGATTCGAATTTTAACTAATCAGGATATTTGATTATTTATTTATTATTATTATTATTATTATTATTATTATTATTATTATTATTATTATTATTATTATTATTATTATTATTATTATTATTATACTAAGGATGTGTAAATTTTTTGTTGCTGTTGAATTGATATTTTTATTTAGTTTATGTATTTAGTTTTTATTTTTGAAATAATTGCCAGTTTTTAAGAATATTTAAGTCAGATACATTTGATTTTTAGATGGTGTTGTTTTAAAAGTATTGGTAATAGAAATAGTGGCGTATCTAAAATATGGAGGATAAGGCATGTACCCTGGGCGCCATTGAGATGTTTCTATTAAAGTTAAACATATCCTCAAATAACGCAGTGTAAAATAGTTGTTTCGTCAGATTTATGATTGAATTGTCATGGATTATCATAGGGGATTAGCACTTGGAGGATGGACAAATTGTTATACCACTTATAAATTATTAAGATAGAATACGGTGATGTAAAACTATGAAATTCACTGGATTGTTCTTATTCAAATAAAAGACTTCTTAAAATAACATTGCTTTAAATTTGAGCACTTTCAATAAAAGTGCTCTCACCTAATATTAGAGCATTGTGTAAGAAGGCCATGAAACGTTTCACGAAGAAAGAAAGTGGAACTGAAGGGCGAAAGAGACGAAAGTTGGAGATGGAGGAAGCAAAGAAGTCGGGCAAGTTTTTCATGACCTCTTTTAAAATTCCTGGAGCAAGTAGTTCAGCATTCTCCATGGAGTTGCCTGTACATAATACAAGTTTGTTAAAATCCGAAGATAAATTATGTACAAATGGGTTCCTTGTCGAGAAGGAAGCCATGTCAGATAAATATGAGTACGATGAGATTAAGAATGAGGCTGCCATAGAAAGCATGAACATAGCAGGATGGGAAGACAATTTTTGTGGTGATGTTGAATTTATTGACCGCCTTCATATAGAAATGGACGAAAGGTTCGCGCGTTTGAACGACTTTGACGCCAAATTTGGGTTCCTCGATGTCAAGGAACTGTTCCGATGCTGACAATAATGACCTAAAGTGAAACGTTTGACCTAATTCAACAGCTCTGATGTTAATGGACAGGAGTTATTGGAATAAATTTTGTATTGAAGAATTGCTTACCAGTCAGGCCAATATAAAAATATCAAGTTCTGAAAAGTTTCTCATTAATTGCTCAGTTTATAGGAGTGATAGCTTATTCCCCATCATTGTTGCTTTTCAGAATGATAACCATCGCAAATTGTACAGCCTGCTGACAAAGATCATCCAGCAAGTTAAAACTAATAATTTTTTATTTGAGAACTTCCATGGGTTAAAACTAATTCTGTGATTTTGCTTAGTTGAGAATATAAAGAGAAGACACAGAAAAAATCTGACAGATCAATTTCCTCCAGTGAAAGTCAAGAAGGTGCAGTTGTAATTTTCATGTAGTGCCATAATATATTAAATAAACGGTTAAATAACTTTATATTTATTTTTGCGTTCATATTGTGATAAAGGTATCTAAAAAATGGATATCAGATGTTTGGATAAGGGCGATGTTTGAACGCTTAAAATAGGGTTTTTTTTTTTTTTTCTGGAGATACGCCTCTGTATAATAGTCATACTATAGAATTTATTATTATTATTATTATTATTATTATTATTATTATTATTATTATTATTATTATTATTATTATTATTATTATTATTATTATTATTTCGTGTAGAGAAAGATTTGTTATATGTTTATTGTGTAGTAGTAAGATATTTTTGCTGCAATATTTTAGATAAGTTAACCTATCAAACTTAATGTATTACTTAAGCAAATTATTATATTGGCTGACGAAAGTTAAAAGATCGTCAGTATTTTGTCAAGATTTTAAAATTTATAAGAGGTAATATTTAATAGTATTACACAGTTTAATAATGATAATTTATTTAAATAATAATAATAAATAACTCATGTAAAATGATCTTGGTAAGATAATTTATTTTTTGTTTTAAATTATTTTATTTTATTTTTTTAAGTGAGTAATTTTTATGTAATAAAATAAAAGAGAGCAAAGAGAGATTAAACTTTGTTAAATTTTATTGCTTTAAAAAAACATCTAGAGGAGAAATAAAATAATATTCGGTGCTATTTTTATTTTTATTAGTTTTTATTTGTTTTGAAGTTGGGGGGGGAGGGGGAAGTTAACAAGTGCTATTGTACATCTTATTAATGTTTGTCTGTTTTTGTATTTGTGTATATGTATAGAATTTTCTAAATGTTTTATATTTCAAGATATAAAATAAATTGAAAACGTTGTGCAATACAGATTATTATTATTATTATTATTATTCTTATTATTATTATTATTATTATTATTATCATTATTATTATTATTATTATTATTATGTAGCGGTTTCGCTGCTACGTTAGCTTGTATAATTTTCGTTTAGTTTGCATAGCTTGAATATTGAGTCATGAGGTTAATAATAATAATAATAATAATAATAATAATAATAATAATAATAATAATAATAACTTATTTACATCATTATTATTGTTAGTAGTAGCAGTAGTAGTAGTATTATTAATACATATTTACAATATTTTTCAGCAAATGTACAAAAAATTAAAAATTTTCATTTTTTTATATCCTATTATTATTATTATTATTATTATTATTATTATTATTATTATTATTATTATTATTATTATTATTATTATTTTGTTCTATTGATCAAAGGGATGAAGGGTTATCCTGTACCCCAAACCTCTCTGTACTTATATGGGTCTAATATTAAATCCTCTTGCAGGAAAAATTTCTGTGAATAATCTTAGAATAGTCATATCATTTAAAACTCATCCCAAAATTGAGTGTCAACGCCAATTTAGACCTATTGCACCGTCCGTGTCTCGTTTAACGCCTAAGACTTGGAAAAGTAAATGGGAAAACTTCTCTGACACTTTATCTCAATGGTATGATCTAAAGTCTACTCTGAACTTGCGAATTCCGGACAGGCCGCCTCTAGCCTGCTTAGACCAATTAACTCCGATGCAGATCGAAGGACTTTGCAGAGCTACTGGAGCTTTTAGATTTTCTAAATCTAGCATACAGGCTGATAATTATATTATGCCTCTGTATATGAAAGAACATTTAATGTGTCGTACTTATTTACGGCTTTTGAAAACTCCCAACGGATCCGAGTTATATTATTTGGGAGTGCAGTTTCAAACGGCCTTTTGCCGAGTTATATGTTGTCTTTCAAAGACTACATATATCTCTAAATAAAGTATTCCCTTTCTCTTTTTAGGACTGCACACCTTTATTATGTCCTCGGACTCGCATTAGTATTTTTCATCTTCCACTACCAGGAAGGGTTTTCACACACTCAGTGGGACTAGCAGCTTTCATCTGACCATAAAACTTCTAAATCTATCAAGAAAACTAGGTCTTGCTTTGGTTTCACATTAGTATAGCCGCTTTACAGTGAGCAGCTCCTGCACCTGTACAGGAACTTAAAAATATAGGTCTTGCTGCACATTTTCTAATACTAGTTCACGAGTTCTTTCTACAAGTGCAAAATGGGTTTATAGTCCTACTTTCTAAGTTAGGTAAGTTTTAAGTGGACTTTTTGGGATACATATGTTCACAATCTGTACGTATCTAAAGTTGAAGATTCAAATGACTCGATTCCAAATTCTTTTGATATTCCAAAACCTTGGTCTTTGTTTTGCAATACAAGAATTTTATTCAAAAAGTTTTATTTCAAACTTTTTCCACCTCATTTCAGTTTGTAGTTATTAATTTATTTTTATTTCAAAATATTTAAATTCTGAGAAATAAATTTTTAAACTTCAAAAATGTTAAATGTATATTTTGTATAGCTTTTTTTTTCTTCCTTGAAAATCTATAAGAAGCAATCGGTATTTCCTGATCTTTTCCTTCTCAATTCTTGTTGGTCCTTCTGAAAACTTCTGTCTTTTCTTCTCTTCTCATTTGTTTCCCCTCTATTTCTATGACATCCACACACGACCAGAGACCAGTTATATATGTTACTAAATAGCATAAATGAGAAGTTGGAACAAGGTGTGTAAACAACTGTAATATATGGTGAAGAAAATTATGCAACTTTTAAATGAGGAACTGATACTTAAATTTAATTTTTCCTCTTCAGTTCTGTTAAGTTACTCCTGTGACAATAAGCGATGGTAAACCAGCTGCAAACCGAAATGGCTGGCTCGGAAATCTGTGAATAATAATAATAATGTTCCCGGCAATGAAAAGGTGGTAGCTCAGGTATTTGAGAAAGTACTTTCCGGCACCGAAACCTGGAATATAATGCAATTAAGAAGCACATTATATTCCATGTTTCGGGAAATAGAGAAATAAACTGAGACTAATAAACTGTCCCCTTCTTTCAAACTCCCTTGACCCTCTATCTCTGCGACGTGACGTTGGCGCACTCTCTTTTCTATAGGTACTACAGCGGCAAATGCTCCGGGGAGTTGACCTCTCGCATTCACCACCCTGCGTCGCAGTCGTATCACAAGGGTTCTGACTCTCGATGACATATTCTGTGAGTATTGAAACCCCAGACTTGTTCGTTGTGGTGCCTCTTTCTTCCAGCTACTTTCTGTTCTGTGGAATCTCCTTGCCTTGTGTTTTCCAATTTTATTTAACTTCCCCTCTTTAAAGCCCACGTCTGCGCTCACCTGAGAGATTTGCGTTAAAGGGCCCAGCCTGTATGTGTTTTTCCTGTTATCTTCTGCCCCCTCCTTGAAAAAGGCCAGCCCGTTGAATCAGAGTGTGAAAATCAGTAAATGATCCTGGAATCAATAGGTGTATCCTGACACCAAAACTGGTGGTGATATGAGGTATTCTGAATATAAATGATCCCCGCACCAAACCTGGTTGTATTGCCGGGAATCTGGAATTATATGATCCCGACACCAAAACTGGTTGTATTGCTGGAAATCTGGAATTATATGATCCCAGCACCGAAACCTGGAATACAAGGCAAGAAGCACATTATATTCCACGTTTCGGGAATCAGTGAAATAAATAAATAAAGAAAACAAAGATTTACCCTTTGGGCAACTTGTCCCTCGACAAGGGTTTTCAGAGTCTGGGAATCTGAAGGGGAAGATGAGTTACTCCACTTCAAATTCCATTGTATCAAATCTGTAAGAGGCTGGTATTATCAGTAGGTATACCGCAATATGAGTGTAGTCATATCATCTACAAATCAAAGTAAGACAGATATTTACAGGGATAATAAAAGTGATAAAATGCTAGGTTTAACCACTCATGCTTTACTGATGCATTTTTCGGCGTGCCTTCTATAGGCAAGGAAAGAGCCACTTATACGATTGGCCAAACAACAACAAAAGAAAAATCTGAAAAGCTTTTAATATCTTTGCCTAGGAATTTCAATAATAATAATTAGTAACAGGAGGAAAGTGCAATGGCTAAAGCTTAAAGAATTTACATGTAATTTAAATATTCATACATGGGCTTGGCTGATAGGCTTCACTACATCCCCCCGCACTAAAAACTACGCCCCCATTCAGTGTTGTTAACCATTGTGCCTGAAGAGTGGAGAGGGTATAGTTAATTGGAGAAAAGATGTAGGAGGGAAATGTATAAAGCTTCAGAACAATTGTGGCGGAAATGTGCATCAATATATTACAGTTTTAGGGAAAATAACTGGTGATCATAATAAAATAAATTCGTTTCGAAGACTATAAATAAGCAAAAATCTCCAAAATACTAACAACAAAGGAGTAAGAAAAAACAATAAAATCCCTGAGAATATCTTCTTGTTAAGATTTATAGGAACCTTTCCTCTTCATCCAATTGATTTGAATTAAGTGAATTGAATAGAGAGGCCTGTGGAAAAGGCTGAAAATTTCTATAGCCCATCCCTTCCAGCATCGAACGCAGCTCTGAGCGAGCGAACTCGTCTTGCTGTAAATCGACTACACTCGATTGCTGGGGATGAAAAGGGTACTGAGTAGCTGAATATGTCGGGTTTACTCCTGAAGCTGAATAATCTAGCAAAGGACTCTGTTGGTACTATGAATACACCTGCAGAAGAGTCTGTTATTTTGTGGCTGAGACTGATTTGGAAAAGGTTGCTGCGGCGGTACAAAATTTGGAGGTTGTGGAGTAAATGGTGCTTCACTCAACCATCTTTCTATGTTGGAAAGGGTATGGGAGCTGGACGGTTGAACGTCGACAACAGCAGATCTGATGATTTGCTCCCTTTCTTCACTCCTGGTAGGTGCTGAAGGTCGGTGGCATTCTACAGAACGATCAGAAAAGGAAGTTGTCCGATGCCTCACAGTCGTGAAGAACCCTTTGTACTTCCGCAGAAACTGCTCCAAAACAGTCTGTTGACATGGAGACCATCAGATAATAACGGAGATAGCAAAAACATTTTTTTTTCTTTTTAATGTACTTGGTGTGCGGGGTGATTTTATACTCCTTGCTGTCCTTAGAGGTTCCGTAGTAAAAGTTGATCACATGATTCTCTCTGAGACAAACTTTGTCTTGCCATTTATAACGAGAATATGCCAAATCTTCAAATGTGTTGAAAGATCGGATTGAGTGTTCTCTCATATTCTGAGGAGACATGGTGGGATTATCTTTGAGAAAGTCGGCACAAGCGAGTCCCCCATGCTCTGATGATACGCTTTTTGTTGAAGACAAATTGATGGGTGGTATTAGTAGATATATCCGCACTCTTGGATTCCGTTTCTTGGCATATTTCTTTATGCGATCCATTATGGCTGGCACACCCTCGACTGAGAATTCTGGGCCTGGCTCGAATACTGTAGTCTGTTTATCTACGTTGGAGATCGTCTTTCGTTGCCAGGCTAGCGGGGTCAGTGTCTATATCAGCAAGTAATCAACTTCACGTGTCTTGAGTGCTTCGACACGCGCAGGACATTCGGTGATACGACGTCCTGAACTATAATCTGCTTTAATTCGAAGGTCATAACCTTCCCTCAAGAATTTCTTCTGTTTCTGAAGGAGCTCCACCTCGCTTGCACCTATAGCGAGCAAGAACTTCATGGTCACAGTTGTAAGGGGAAGATTAGACATATTTCAAAAATTGCATCAGTTTCTGATGTTAATTAATTAAAAAAAAAAGAACTTGTTTCAAAATTTAATTTGATTTAATTAATATTTACAAGAAAAATTACTATTTTCAAAATTTAGCAAATCAAAACTTTAAGCAATTTTAAAATTAATTGAATTTAATTTAATTTACTATATGTACTGTTTTTGTTTATATATTTTATAATTATAATTTCTGCAATAAGTTAGAGTACTATAAAATTATTAAAATTTATCTATGATCATATTTATTAACTTTATTCACAAAAATGGTGCCTTTAACCGCTACTCCACAGATTAATTTTTTGCACCTTAAAACAAATATAATAAATTAGTAAATGTATTTGTTCATCAAGGGATTAGTATGTGTGTGAAAAGAATTTGTGAGTTGTTGGATAAAATAAAAATGTTGAATTGCGAACTGCAAAACATCAGCAGTCAATAACAGTAAAGTACGGAGTATAGTCGGAAACAATCCTAAATCTGTATAAAATGATGAGATCTCATCAAAATCAGCATGCATGTCCAACAACTCTATTCTTATAGATATTGAGAGGCTTGTGATCAGAGAAGCTGAGTTAATCTACTAGTTTAGTGTTTTGTTTTTATTCTAATGTGGATGATAAAAAAAAAAAAAGATGGATGAAACCTGTTGCATATATAGTTCCCTTAATATTGTTTAGATAATGCTCTCTGTCGAAAACAAAAAAAAAAAAAAACCTGAGAAAAGGAAAAGATAAGAAACTGAAAGAAGCAGCGCAACAAGAGAGAGCGAAGTACCACAAAGCGAACCAGCGCGCTGTAATAACAGTTCTGCAGATGCTTTTCCTGATTTCTTGGCATGTTGAAAGAATAATAAAATTCAGGGACGGTCAATATCTGTCATTATCTTCTTGTACTGATAATTAAACTCGTATTTGAAGTCAGTACGAAGGACTAGGGAGCAATTGTATCTTAAGTGACAGGCAACAAATAGTTGTAATTAAACCCTGCCTAAAAGTACATTTACGGATCTACTGGATTTTGGAGATTCGGTGATGAAATTAACAGAATGAACAGAGATCCAGTTGAACGATGGAAGTGTATGTTTATAGCCGGAAGCGACTACTGTCAATTCTTCTCCGGAACGCTATATCAACTCCCTGCGGGTCAAATCGGGAAGCAGATTGTTTTCCCGCAGAGAAGCTGCACCAAGAACTAATAACTTTCGCATAAGCTCAGAAGAAACGATGAAAACAGTAGTTTTAGTGGCAAAACCATCCTTGAAAAACATAGGTAGTTTCATATAGGATTCAATAGGAACTACGTGGTTTCTGCGTGGGCCATTGATTGCCTTAATTCCGTATTCTGCAGCAGATTGAAGCACAATGTTATGGAGTAAGGGGATCAGGGCAGAACTGAACAGGCTTACTCCTGTTCCGTTGTCAACCATGCATCCATAATACAAGGAACTATCAGGTGTGAAAGTTGTACACATGACGAGTGGTTCTACTCCCACTTTAGCCTGACAAAAATTTATAGGGATCGATCTTAAATCTCATCTGTGACCTTACTGATAATTTCTGTTTTTTTCTGGTACAGCATCTATGACTACTGTATATTTTTCAATGATTGTGTTTAAAGAAGTGTTCCGTGCAGCAAGTGATATATTAATAGTGTCTGTGTTTCTTTTACTATCACTCTCATCACCTATTATTATATCCTCGTTGTCAACAGGGGGAGCCAATATTTGGTCCGGTTTATACTGTGAACTCCTCTCCACAGAACGGTTCAATTCCGTGGAGGGTTGGAGCTTCAAACATCGGAATCCGTAGCTGATTCAGAAGAACCCATGCACCGGCCCTCATAGTGAGAGGACTTGCACCAATCACATGGGACTAAATATTTCCGAGGCGGTCGAGGAGTGTCACGTGCATTAGTCGGAGTGTATTGTTTGTCCGCTTTAGGGGAATAGGTCGGAGTGTGTTTTCTATCTTGCCCAGAGGCCTGGGGGAAACGGGGCTGTGTGTTGGACCTATGAGTTTGGGTTCTCTGTGTATTGAGGAGTGTCGTTCTGTGCTTGAAATTTATACCCGCATGAGGGCCTTTACAAAAAGGACACACTCTGCGAGTAGTAGGTTTTTTTCTTGGAAGAGATCTCATGGATCTGCATTCTGCTCTAATATATCCCCTCTTTCTACAGTAACTACAAAATTCAAAATACTTGTAACATTCATTCATTGTGTGTCCAACATTTTCACAATAATATTTCTGCTGATTAGGGATTTATTATTCTCGTTGAGATGTGTCTGAGTGTTGTCCGTGCTGCGTCGGCTGTGGTTCTGTGTATCACGGTAATATCGACTTGAGCTATTGGATAAGGAGTTTGCTTTTGTGTACTGGGAAGCTACTTTCCTATCCTGATTACCGTTATTACTTGTATTTGAGACACTCGTATTCCTAGGAGTGTTCTGTAGAACATCGGACCAACTCGGATTTACCCTAATAATCCTAACTGTGGAGTCTAAGTCAACTATGGATTGATCCGATTTACTGTAATTTTGGACATTTAACCCAGATACTGTATAAGGATTTCTACTTTTACTAAAATCTCTGTGGTAGGAATCGGCTAGACTTACTATTTTTGCCCACTGAACTCGTACTTGAGTATCCATCTCCTGTTGGATGATGTGCTCTTTGATTTTCTTCTCCACACAGGGAAGGAGACTGAGGAGAATCGTGCTCTCTCATGTCGAGTCCGTGGTAGGCCTTCTTCGCTAGATTCTCCAGTCGCAAAGCGAACATATGGACACTCCTGAGGTTCGGTAAGCGGAATGATAGGCCTGTAATTTAAATGCATTCTTTCTTTACTCTTCTTGGAGAAACCAAGCCAAAAAAAGTATCCTTAACTGAACCGTAATTCCTATCATCTTTGGTTATTGAATTGTAAACTGGAGGAACGAACTTTCCAGTTGGCTCCCGAATAGACGCAAACACTGATGTGGGGCGTTCTGATAATTGAAAGTACAGTATTGTTCAAAATCCGCGAGGTAACCGACCAGATCTTGATCTGCCTCATACTTGTACTTTCCTGGGTCGACTACTTTAACCTTTCGAATTCCTGGCTAGTTCTTTAAGCACCAGAACGGCTTGGGTCAACAGTGTTATGTGTCGATCCAAGAAGTCTGCCTGAGAAGGAGCAAAGAATTGCGTCGGGCTACTGATATTTTCATTCTAAATAGGCTGAATGGGAAACTGCGGAGGATTACCATAATGAACGGAGGGATCACCAACCACAATATGTTCTAGTCCGGCAAACGAAGTTGCTATCGACCGACCATAGATACCAGAGGTTAAAGGCGCTTGTACATTATGGTAAGGGGGGCTCGGAAGCAGTATGAATGTAAGTCGCGTCAGTCGTCAGTGGTACGTGGGGTGGAGTGTTTGTCGTGTATATCACGTCAGAGGATGACACTCCATAACTGGGAAAAGTTTACATTAAATGCATCTGTAGGTATGCTAAGGGCAACAGCAGCACTGGGAACAACACCAGGGTATTGCTGTTGTTGTTGTTGTTGTAAGCGCAATTGAGCAGATTTCTCGCAAAAAACGGCAAATTCATTCGTAATTGTTGAAACCAACTTCTGAAGAGAAGTGTTTATTTGATCTGCTTGTTCTGTGACGAACGGGTTTGCGACCAGGGATATAGTCTTTACTTTCCTCCTTCTCTTTGAAGGAGGTCAACATTTCATCCTGGGTAGGTGGAGGCATCACAACGAAGCTGTCCACCCTCTGCGTTCCTGCAGTACTCTCTCTCTCTCTCTCTCTCACACACACACACACACAAACACACACACACACACACACACACACACACACACACACACACACACACACACACACACACACACACACACACACACACACACACACACACACCTTTTATCCAACCTGCAATATCTGCCAACTGGTTTCTGGTATTTACTCGGGACACCATTTTAATACTTAAAATAAGATGAGAAAAAAATGTGATGATGGGCAGAGAGAATTGGTATCTGTGCAAAAGGAGAGGAAAAGTGTTTAATATTTTTAATACGGTCAATTTCTGAATACCTGAATAGAAAATTATGGAACACGGATCCTCACTTGGACCAATTGTTTTGCCCTACGCTGCAATCTTTTCTGTCGACTACGGTGAAATATCAACTGCTTGATTCGGGTTCGATTCCTACCTATTTGAACGAAAACTAAAACTTTCTAACAACTTACTGAGATTCTGTTATCTGTGTTTTTCTGCGGCTGCTAGTGTTATTATTCCTATCAATCAAATAATTCAAGTCCCTGTTCGGGCGCCAATAAATTTAAGGGTAAGTAAGGGAGAGTGTTTTGAAGTGGGGGTATCCATCTTCCCCCTCAGATTTTCAAACTCTGATGACTTTTCGAGGGACAAGTTGCCCAAAAGGTTTCGGTGCCGGGAAGTATTTTCTCAAATTCCAGAGCTACCACCTTTTCAGTGCCTGGAACATCCATTCACAGATTTCCTAGCCAGCCATTTCGGTTTGCAGTTGACTCACCATCGCTTATTGTCACAGGAGTAACTTAACAGAACTGAAGAGGAAATATTAAATTTAAGTATCAGTTTCTCATTTGAAAGTTTCATTATTTTTACTATATATTACAGTTGTTTACACACCTTGTTCCAACTTTTCATTTATGTTATTTAGTAACATTGAAGTTTAGATACGGATCTCAGCTTCATTCAGCAATTAACAGGCAGGATCACTTGTACCTGCATTCGTAACTTAAATAAATCATTTTATATGATTTTTTTTCTTTCTCCGCCTGAACCACTTGTGCTCTACTTGGTGGTAAAGCATACAGGTATACAACCTGTATGTATTGTGCGCCAAAGTTGTTTTTTCAGGTTTTGCGTGTGTTGTGGTCAATCACCGGATCGATTGTGGAAGGGGTATACGCCGTCGTTTGATTTAAGGTGGGTTTGATAGCGTTAGGAAATAGTTTAATTTTGTATCTCTCCTTTTTACCTGTATAATTTAGGTCTTTTTTCTGATCTTAGATCTTATATTTTAGCTTTATTTAGGCATGTAAGTGAGAAATACAAAGTTTTTTTTTATGGGAATATTTTTTTTGCTTGCTTATAGTTGTACTACACTTCGGGACGTCATTTGCTATTTGCTATACACGTCATTTTTTGCTGTACAACACTCTTACATACTCTTAAATTTAAATATTTATACATGGGCGTGGCTGATGGGCTCCACTACACCCTATGTGGAATTCTATTTGCAAATACAACGTTTTAATTAAGTACAATGGTTAAATAATAGCAAAGGAAAAAAGACACTTATTCTTTACCTTATTGCTATTTTAATTTTTTTCGATCTGAATCTTCAGGAATTTATTAAATACTACTTAATAAAAAATCCAAATAGATACAGATATGCACAAAAGCAAAAGTTTGTACATTTCAATCATAAAGTAATTGCTATCGATCGTTAACCCTTTTTATTGATCTATTTTCTTTTCTTGTATAGATAGATATATACTTCTTTTACTCCTATAATATAATTTTTCAGGTCCTACTTTTACAGAAAATGTTTTGCTCAATCTATTCATAACTGGTACGATAAAGTCAATGAAATTTAATAAAAATGAATTCTTTTTCTCCTGTTATGATTTTTTGATTCGCATGGATTTTTGAGTACTCTCGAACTGTGCTTCACCACTGGTACCTCCGAGCTATAAACACACAAGTTTCCCTCCTATTGGTATCTCCAACCACTATTTTATAGCTTAATTTTAATGCTTCCTTTCCAGGTGTTCTACCCTAAATGAGCAAAACGTACCTTCTGACACTTTAATCTATATGTAATTGGGAAAGTGGAGAATGTTCCATACCTTCTACGCTAACTGCCTTTAGAATGACTCCCTTTGACTCTGAGGATTCTTCAATGTTTCAAGAAAAGGTCAAGGCTATACCTCTTTAGTGAGATTAGCACAGGTTCATTCATTCTAATAAACCTTTCTCTCCTCGAATCCACTTGCTCTCATCCTATTCAGCAGGGCTGCGGAGTCGTAAAATAAATTTTTCGACTCCGACTCCGACTCCTTAAAATCAAATTTGGATTTTCGACTCCGACTCCGACTCCGACTCCACTTAAACAAAAATTTTCGACTCCGACTCCGACTCCCCTTAAACAAAAAATTTCGACTCCGAATCCGACTCCGACTCCAGCAGACAAATTCAAAATTTCGACTCTGACTCAGATTAGTGCTTACAGAGTTACAGTGAAACATTTTTTTGTTTCAACAATTTTCCTTGCTTTGAGAATAAAAAAAATATACCACTTTTCAATGAATCTGTCTCCAAATGCTATACGGTAAAGTACCGTAAATACATAAAAATACAGAAAAAATTTCATGACAAACAAAATATATTTCAGTTTATAAGTTATAACGTAATTATAATGCAAATTATTTTTATTTTTTTATAAATAGCAATTTAAACCAACAGTTTAATACTTTCAGTTTCAATAATAATAATAATAATAATAATAATAATAATAATAATAATAATAATAATAATAATAATAATAATAATAATAATAATAATAATAATAAATGAAATAAAAAACAAAAGAATTTCTGACAAAATTAAAAGAACTGGATTTTATAATTTAGAATATATATATGGATTGCCTAAAGTACACAAAAACTCAGAAAATTCACCTTTGAGACCTGTAATATCTATGTGCGGAACGGTTACACATGAAATTGCCCAATATCTGAACAGCATTATCCGACCATATCTTAATAACTCTTTCATAGTTAAATCAAACAATGAAACATTATGTAAGTTATCAAACTTAAAACTTGAAGCCACTAATATATTCGCCTCACTTGATGTAGAGATCTTTGTTCATAAATGTACTGGTTCTTGATACGCGATTGACATAATAATGAACGAAGTGTATCACTCAAATAACCTACCCACCAGATATATCAGAACAACATGAAAACCTTTTATTAATTTATTTGTATAAAACACCGTTTAAATTTAAAGAAAACATATATCACCAAAGTGATGGACTGCCGATGAGCTCACCATGGACCTACATACTTCTATATATTCAATCTGGAAAACAAAATCCTTCGGAAACAAACAACTTTAACCCAGTATTTTTAGGAACATCAGTTCATCAATAGAATTCAAGAGTTGACATGCTTAAAATTCACATACGAAACTTAATAATGCTATCTGTTTTTTAGACATCAAAATCGTGTTAATTCTGACGGCTCATTATATACAGGCATACATGTCAAATCCACTGATAATGTAGTCTGTATATGAACTATGGATCCTGTTCACCGACTATTTACATAACACTCTACCTTCATAAAATTTTTAATTTAAAAAGTATACAACCTATGTTCAACTTGGAAAACTTGTGATGAAGAAATTTGCCGCATTAAGTAAAATTTAATTAACTGTGATCATCCACAATATTCAGTTGAAAATTTAATTAATAAAACCCTTACAAAATTATATAATAAAGAAAGTAAAAATAATCAGAAAAATTCGATAAATTTCTTCTTCAAATAAGGAAGAGAAGTGCCTTCGTAATATTTTGAATTCTCACCTCAAAACTAAAGACACCTCAAAAATTATAGTCAGACTATACCATAAGTCCAAACAACTGTCATCTTCCTTTAGCACAAGAGATGCTTTGCCCTACAACCATCACGTTGTGTACCAATTTAACTGCCCTGAGTTAGACTGTACGTCGACATATATTGGTTACGAAGAATAGATTGTCGGACGGGACATATCAACCTCTACAGTATAGTCCCAGCAAAATCTTTGAACATTTCAATACGGCACATGGTCAATCAACTATTAGTAATATTTCTAAACACTTCACAATATTATACGGATCGTGTGAAGTCCAGAAACTTAAAATGGCGGAGGCCTTCTACATCAAAACACGCAAGCAGACATTAACATAAAACCTTATGTATTTATCAGTCAGACCCAATATCACTTGATTTACTTATTATATATCAATTTAAAGACTCGTTCGCTTACAAGAAATAATCCTCTGAAGATGTCTCAAGTATAGAGACGAAACGCGTCGGGAAATCTATGTAAATATATCTTCTTCTTCTCCTGTATATTATTTTCAAAGATTATTTTAAGGAAATTAAATTATGAACAAAAATAAATATTTAGAAAGTTGGAAATAAAATCAAAAACTTTTATAATAATAATAATAATAATAATAATAATAATAATAATAATAATAATAATAATAATAATAATAATAATAATAATAATAATAATAATAATAATAATAATAATAATAATAATAATAGTTCTCTAAATTTTCGACTCCGACTCCGACTCCGACTCCACTTGCACAGAGTTTTCGACTCCGACTCCGGGAAAATTGCACGACTCCACGACTCCGACTCCGACTCCGCAGCCCTGCTATTCAGGCCTGGGGCCATTTTGATTTTCGGGGATGAGCAAACTATATTTATCGTTCTTGCAAATTTTAATTTAGCTGAGGATTTGAGTTTGGGTTTTAAAAATAATTAAGGACCCCGAGTGACGAGAAAAAGTCAGAAAAGAGATTCACATAGGCAAGATGGGACAGTTAAAGCCTATGCATAATTAAATAACAATAAAATTTAGAAAAGTTAAAACCTAATAAGTTACAAAAAAATGCATATAGTCCTTTAAAGTTTCAAATTGAGAAAATAGTATTTAATAAGGCTTTAATTTTGCTGTTAAATGTTCGAATACCCATATTTATTCAATTTTTATATAAAAAAAAAAAGGTAAAAAATCTGAGCATTGATTATATATATATATATATATATAATATATATATATATATATATATATATATATATATATATATATATATATATATATATATATATATATATATATATCTAAATATATATATATATATATATATATATATATATATATATATATATATATTAGGGTTGGCCGACGCACGGGGTGCGTGCATTTGTGGAAGAAAAATAAAAAAGTGCGGTGCGGTGCGAACTGAAAAATTAGTGGTGCGGTGCGTGGTGAGGGCCTTTTAATCTATTTCTAAATGAAAAAAATAGAAAAGAAAAATAAAAGTTGATATATATATATATATATATATATATATATATATATATATATATATATATATATATATATATATATATATATATATATATATATATATATATATATATATATATATATATATATATATATATATATATATATATATATATATATATATATATATATATATATATATAT